>JAJDFF020000100.1:0-95175 GCA_021527025.2 Geoglossum cookeanum
TCTTCTTTAGCTTTGAATCGTCGAATAGAAGTAGTCCTACCCTGCTTTCCAAGCGCCCGGAATCTACGTTCGTGACATTGGGCAGCGCGATTGAGGTCCGCGTAGAGGCTTGCGTCATAGTTAAAGCCCATGTAAAGGTTCGAGGGCTTTGCGCGAGGTTCGTAGGTCTGGCGATGAGCTCATGCAGCTCGATGCAGCTCGTGGAGGCTAGGTCGGAGGCGATCGGGGGCTCGGATCGGAGGTTCGTAACATTGATCTGAGGTTCATAACAACGTCACTATAAAAGCAGCATGCCATAAGGACTGTAAGACTGTAGTGCAGGTCTTGGGGATATATAGTAGTATATAAGGTACTGACAATGAGGCTCTCAAAAGGAGGCTCTCAGCTGCGTCGGATTGCCCAAACCGCTTATAGTTTCCAGAAGACTCAACGACGTCAGTCCTCCGCGACAGCGACTAAACTTCAAGCAAGCAACCGCAAGCATCCCCTGCAAGCATATAATGTCCAGCGCATCTAGACGCACGATGGAAACAGTCCCTATCGGACAAAGACATCGCTACGAAAGCAGCATGCTATAGAGACGATGCTACAAAAACAGTAGAGACACCCCATTGACAATATCACCATTACCAGCAGAAGGCAGGACAATGGGTATATAGCTATGAGGCAAGGTAGCCGGTATATAGCCAGCGAAACTATGTATTTAACTAGCCTGCTGCCCATAGTAGAATGGGCAGTGATTAGTTCTTCTTCTAAGTCACAATACTGATAGCACTTTTGCTAATTACTTCTTTACTATCGTGATAATCACATTGCCTCTATGAATGCATTATGATTGCACTACGCCGGAGCTACTCCATTGTTACTATAAGTCGTCATACTACTATATATTCCCAAGACCTGCACTACAATTCTTATATATATATAGAAGAATAGCTCTCGAATTTCCAATTCGAGTGTTTCAAACCGGACAATGTCACGGTACCCAGATCCGCAGGATAATAATGAGCAGTTAGGCTCATAGTGAGGTCGGGCCTTAGTTCGGTGTAACAGAGTCACAAGAACTCAGACCACAGAGTGAGTCTTGCTTGTATTGCTAAGGTTTGCGGCTCGCGAACCCCTTAAAAGACCGATGAGGATGCTTCTTGCAATCTTATCAGTCAATGCATCTATTGTACATAGACTATTGTTAGCATATATATATATACTACGAACCTCAGACACGTACACAAACCACTAGTTCATAACCCTGCCGAGACGACCACCTAATCATGACCCTGTACGAGCACCTATGACCACTCACTTAGACCCTAACATTCGAGCTGGCAAGCTATACTGCTTGTAGTAAGGGCTTGCGGCGAGGCTTGTGGACGGGCCTATGTACCGTTGCACATGATTAAGGCTTGCATAGAGGCTTGTGAGCTTGCACAAAGCTCATAAACCTCATAATAAGCTCATGAGGCTCATAACAGTAGTCCTATCTTGCTTTCTAAGTACCTGGAATCTACATTCATGACAGTTTGCCCAATCACCAGATCTCAATCCAATTGAGAATGTCATTAAGAGAAGGATAAGTAGGAAGCATCATAAGATTAAAACTGCTCAAGAAATGGCAGTAGCAGTGAAGAAAAAGTGGGAATCTCTAAAGGTCAAGGATTATATTAAATGCATCGATTCTATACAAAAGAGGGTTTGCCGCTGTATTAAGGCTAAAGGAGGTCCAATCAAGTATTAAAATACTTTGTATATTACTAACTACAATATAAAACCATCTCCACTCTAATATGATTATCCATTGTTGAATTATAAGTGTTGGGGCTTGTCGGGGTCGGGTGTCGATGACTTCCTTACCACGATTGTACATATAAGTTCTCGCCCTTCGCTGGTGAAACCGAATGGGACAAAACGCCGCACCCTGCAACTCTGGCTTGCCTCTACTGCACGTCTTGTGAACTACATATCGCACGCTCAGGTCAACGGATTCGTTCAGATCATACCTGCAAGCGCAATGACTGGCTATTTCTCCAAATCATTTGCTCAGAAACTCCGCTTCCTTCTACGAAAGTCGGGAAAGCCGGGAAAGCCAGCAGACAATGGCGATGGCACTACTGAAGCGCCGAATCCACGGTTCGCAGCCTGCTCTGTCCTACACGATGCAGCTATCCCTTACTGCATCTGGGGTGAAGACATACTCTCCGCCTATGGCGTGCCAACTATCGTCTTTGACCTCTTCCTTCTTGCTTCAGATCCAGAAAAGGCCGCCGCAAAGTTGATTGAAGTGGGCTACGTTCGGAAGGAACCCAATGCACGGTTTAGCGACATACCTCAGTTTTCCAACCGTTTAGGTCCAGCCACTAGCTCTGAGGATGATAGGATATCTGCCGATAAGTCTCGAGTTTTTGAATCCTATGACCCATATATGACTGCCGTAGTTCTCCTTCCTGCGAAAGAATGGTTCTACGATCTTCCGGATAGGAATGTTGGGGATATGGCACAGTGGAAACCACCGTTAACGAAACTCCTAGATTCTCTGATGGCGAAATGGTTCGATCTTGATGACTCCGACTTTAACCTGCGGTCACATGTTTCCATTTTTATCGGCTACATATATCATTACGTGAAGGAGGTAAAGGAGCCTGGGTTCGAGAAAGGACTCTTAAGGGAACACTGGCAGCTTCATTTTGACCTGGCTGCCGAAATAACTGGCAGTGAATTGGATAGTAGTAGGTGCCAACAACACTATCGAAGCATAAGAGATAGGATTCGGGCTGGGGAGTATGAGCCACGGAGCCCACAACCCTGAGAAAATTTCCTAATGGCTTATTTCCAAGTGGTCCGTAAGTTTACGAATTTATACTGCCTTTATTAGCTGCGAGAGCGTCTCTGATACGGATTTAGGGCGGTATTAAGAGACAAGGTTATGATTACGATTGCTGAGAGTCGGTCGTGATTACAACCACTGAAGGAGATCACCCACCATTGGTAGTGAAGGAACTGCCGGGTGTCGGGTTGCGATGTGAGGTGCGTTTGCGTAGGTGTCCAGTCAGCAACTAGATGATATTAGGGCGCTTAGGAGAGTGCAAGAATAGCAACCAGACTGCCTAGCAAAAGTTGCATTAATGTATGTTAGTTTTCTACGACACAGTAGTACTCAATAAAAGTCGTATATTCAAACTTAGCAGTGATAATGGCATTAGTTCTCGAATCTCCATCTCGGCCTAAAGCTGTCGAAAACTGGGTGGCTTGAAGGCCAGCCCCCCCTACCTTAACCCAAGCTATAATATTGCATTAGTGCTGTCGTGAAATGGATAGAAAATACCCTGTATAAATCACTGCTATGTAAAAAACCGGTCGAAATCCCTTTAATATATTTCGCTAAACCCCCTCCCCCCCAGTTAGAGTATATGTAGACAGATAAGCTGAGTTTGATTTAATATTTTTAATATCTAGCTACGAGGCTAGACGGCTATCCAGAGTGATCACAAACCTCCGAACCGTGGTGAGATACCTAACTAGCAGTTTCAACCCTTGTCACGATTTCGCGATTCATGGCATGCCAGAATTTAACAGAATGTATAGAAAGAGTGTGTGAACGAAAAAGATATTCTTACACGACGAATTGGTACACCCTCCGTATAACTCAAGTAGTTGAAGCTATTACTACAATCACCGTGCGGAGTAATAACACATTGACTTTTAGGAAAATGTATTAAGCCCCCCTCAAAACCTTCTCTCTCCCGACGGCGAACATCTTTGTCATCTCAAACGACTTCTCTGGTGTGATGTAGTAGCCCTTTTGATTTGTAACAACCCTCTTTCCCACCTCATCCAAAAAATCGCAGTTAAAGTGGGTGTGACCGAATGCCCACATCACAACGGATGGGCTTTTCCAGCACTCTTCACTTCGAAGGTCCATAGCGAACCCAGACGTAACCTCGCTCTCTTTGTGAGCCGGATCGATGGCCCTCCCATCAATAGACGGGCTATGGTGCGTAAAGATCGCAATTTCACGGTGAGGTTCCGAACGAGAAATCTCAGAGACTTGCGTATTCAGCCACTCTAGGTCCGATAGGTGGCCGTCGACGTGATTCTCGACAGTCCAGTTTGCGATATCTTTGAAATCCGCCAGGCGAGCCGCCACCGCCGCCGATTGCCCTGGGGTTACCCTTGAAAACAGTGTGCACCCCAAGATAGTAAGCCCATCACCGAGGTCGTATCTAGTTTGGTCTAGGAAGACAAACTAATAATAAGGATTGATTAGGGCTGTCGCGGCACGAACGTCAGCAGATCATGAGGCATAAAAAGTCGCAGACATTTGATCGGAATTACCTCTCACAGCATGTGAGACGGGACGTTCAGAATATTTACCGCGGGCTTGCAGAGCATCCAGCTGTCCGTATCGCTGCCCAAATGAGTACCAATATGGACCCGCGAGCACCTTACAAGCTGACAGACGAGCAACGTGCCTTGGTACACACGCATCCCGATATTGCTAGGTTGAAAGAATTAAAGAGCAATCTGTCTAAAAAGCTCCGTGAAAGCTATGGGCAGGTACAGCGCGGAAGAGGAACAGAACTCTATCAGCAATACAAGCGTGCGCATCTTGATCTTTCAAATGAGCAAAAGGCTCAAGAACATGCTAAAAAAACCGAGCTTCGAGACCAATATTTCAACACTATCCATTGGATTACCCTCGGATACACTCTTTTTCTCTCCTAAGCCGGCGGACGAGCAGGAGCTGTCTGAGCAACGCATTTAAATTATCAGGGATCTTACTGCTCTCTGTGCCTTACGTGAAGTTCGAAGATGGGGAAATTTTCGCCGGCGCAAGGCAGAGCAGGGCACCATCAGCAAGACTATCCGAAAAGAGGTCCTAGAGGTCAAGAAGGTTAAAGAGATTGTCGAAGCTCAGTGCCTCTTTTGCTTGGGTAATGAAGGACTTGTCAGACAGGACCGAGAACGCAAATTTCCGAGGATCGATTCTCTCTGACGGCATGTCCAGAAAGTTCATCTAGCTTTACGAGATGCTGGCGAGCCAGTTTCTTGTCCCCATCCTGCCTGTGCAATTACTCTGGACAAGGTAATGAATGGTGTTTAAAAACCATGCTGCGACTGTTCACCAAAATCTTTTACTGAAGAGGAGGATATTTCACATGAACTCTATGTTCCATGTATTATATAGCCTGTATTCTGTCATAATTTCAATCTCACGAGTGCACTTAGAGCTTAACGTACGCTGATACGGTTCTGGAGTATTAGCCTATATTTGCCGCTCGCGTCTTCTCGGTCTTCAAGGTTATCGAAGTAATCTTACCTCAGCAGGCTCAGGCCCGGTGATAGAGCTCATGATGTTATAGAGCTTGAGCCGCAGCAGTGGTGTGCCAAAAAAAATTTCGCTCGGTTCTGAGGAAAATAATGTTGTAAGCGTATATTGGATACTGGGGCTTTCTCTCTCTCTCTCTCCTCCACCTTTTCGCCCATTATAAACGAATGCGTTTAAGATATCGAATGCTACGTTAGCACCAAATATGGTTTTAATTTGTGGAAAGAAAAAAAAAAAAAAAAAAAAAAAAAAAAAAACTACTTGTAACTAACTCTTCTTCTTCAACGTCCAGGCTGCTACTACAATAATAATAATAATAATAATAATAAGCTTACTGTTGACCCCACACGTTTATTTCCCTTTAGTTGGGGGTCTCGTGGTTAAATGATATTAAGACAGTATCATATAGATAAGCTGATGGTCCTAAACTACCTGGGGCTAAATCTCATTTAACGCCTGCTACACAGCCTACTACTACTACTTTTGTTGTTGTTGGCTGTAGTAGTAGTAACGGATGATGTGGGACAAAGTTTGGGGTAGATCGCAGACTTTTGAGAGAGAGAGAGAGAGAATCTTTTTTAGCTATATAAGGGCTTAAAAAATATCTGCTACGGACCTGTTAATTACCTTTTTTTAAGCTACCGCAATTTCGATAACAAAGTTTCCTTTAGTTGGGTCTTGTGGTCAAATGATATAAGCTGATGGTCCTAACTACTTGGCTATCTCATTAACGCCTGCTACACAGCCTACTACTACTACTTTTGTTGTTGTTGGCTGTAGTAGTAGTAACGGATGGTGTGGGACAAAGTTTGGGGTAGATCGCAGACTTGAGAGAGAGAGAGAGATCTTTTTGGCTATATAAGGGCTAAAAAATATCTGCTACGGACCTGTTAACTACTACCTTTTTAAGCTACCGCAATTTCGATAACAAAGTTTTCCAAGGTCAGACTCACCTTTTTTTTTTTTTTTTTTTTTTTCTTTTCAAGTCTGCTTTGTCTACTTTTTGTCTGTTTCTTGACCCAGCTATATATTCCTTACTGCATCTGAGATAAGTCACCAGAGAGTTCTTCGCTGGCGATTCCGTTATTGCTGCCCTATTGGTCTCTCCTGTTAAGTCGGTTTATTCTAGCCCTCTCTAACCATACGGGAATTACAAAAAAATAGTCAACTTTTTCACTGCCTCTTCTAAAAGCGTACATCCTCACATCACCTCAATCGACTATGAAGGTCTCCTCCAGCCTCCACAAGTCTGTCCTCGGGTTTTTTGTCTTTCTCCACACAGTGGCAGCCCTCGATGCAGTCCAGCTTTGGCAGTCGAGGGACTGCAGAGACCCTTTAGCATCCTGGCTTTACATTCACAACGGAAACGCCCAAGCATGCTTAGACATCGTAGAGAGCGTAGCCGACGGTCCTATAAGCTGGGTCCCTTTTGCAGCCGAAAATCGTTTCATTCTCCTCTACACACTTAGAGGGTGCCGTGCCCAAGACCCCGCTGTGGTTGTCCGCCCAGGGTCGTCTACTGTCGTTTGCTTCGTCTCAGGTGGTTTTAGCCATATTGGGAGCATCGGAGCTCTGGACACAAACGCCAACAATCCGCAAGCAGCCGCTCAGGCTGTCGACACTGGTTCTCTAGTGGCCTGGGGGATGCAGGAAACCCCGACTAACGTTGATATTCTGTTTGGTAACCGGTTATACACCATCGGACCCGTCACTCTTGGTATAGCTCTCGTCAACCAGCCTGTAGACGCGGATTTCGTGGCGGCCCGGGATTTATTGCGCCACACTTGGATGACTGGGGCGCCGGTCGGCACTGCTGTTCACACAGGACGTGACGCCGCTAATTATGTTACCGATTATGTCGTTCAGTATTTCGGTTCTCGGCTTCCGAACCCATATTTGCAATATGACGGCGCGAACGGGGACTTGATTGCGGGGCTGGTTGAGAGACTCTACTACCATTTGGGTGCCAACTATCGCTGCCAAGGAACTCTTACCCTAAACAACCCGGATTCCACTTACATGATGACCGTCAGCGTGTCGTTCTGCTAAAGGACAGATTTGGGTTGTGAGGAGAGCTTCTTCAGCTGAAGTGTGAACTTTTTGGGGTATGGGCTGTGTATTCCTAGCTTGGTCATGTAGAGGTTGTTTTGAAGAAGTGATTTAGAATTGTTACCTTGTCGTTGTTGGACAATGCCATTCATTTTCGCTGTCATTTGCATTTGTGAAGAGCAGAGCCAGAAGTGCTGTAGGATCGTAGGTGGTAGAATAGAGCGTGAGTGAAGATCGAATCAATGGAGTAGTCTAACTGTGTGATCTATGGAAATCAGGCGTAGCGTGAGACTATCGTGGCCTTTGAATCCCCTACCGCTTTCCAACTCTCGACTACTGCATTCAAGGCAGGTTACGCCATCGTAAGCAGCTTTAAGCGGCCGTAGCTGGTTCTTACTAGGCATGTTTGCAAATTGAAGCTGTTGATGAAATCCTTAGGAATAGACGGCGGCTCAAGGGGTGGGAGACTCCAACGGTTGTTCACCGTAGACGGCTATCCGACAACAAACTGCATATGGAACACTCTTAGTAACCATTGGGTAAGGCTTTGGGGAAAGCTGTCGCTTTTGCAGCGCGAAATGGTTCGGCTTTCGGTCCTTGTGTGTTTGGGCTGATGCATTGACAGGGGCTTCACCCAAGATAGGGTTAAGCCCTGGTATCTGCATATGTAGGGGAGTTCACCGGACACGGCTGGCCAATCCCGCAAACACCACCCGGAACTTCCCACGTACGGATTTAATAATATTCCCGCCTTGAATTGTCCTCCATCCAATGGACGCTCCTGAGTCATTCGCTGATGACCCCATAAAGGCTCCTGCATAAACGATGAAGGGAGAGGCCCCAGGTCCTTCAGCTAAACTGCAGTGTTCAATTCCTATTCGACAATGAGTTGGAAAGAGCCCCCGCTAATTCGCACCACTGGTCTGACGCTGTGCTGGAGGAAACAAAGAATCACGAGACGTTGCTGTGGAAATAGACCCACTTTGGATCCTACTTTAGATTCTACTTTGGGTCCGATCCGATACCGCGTCGCCGTTTTGTTAAGGGCCTCGTTTATTAGATGGTTGCCAGAATGATCTCCTGTGGGAAGCCGGGGACGACAATTAGGGTGATAATTATAGTATGTAGATCTATTGCTTCGATAGTTGTTGCAATTCCATCCAGCATGCAGTCTATTATCAGCGGAAGGATCATTAGACCTCTCGTGCCCTAATCCGGTCGATTACGCCAGTCTCCTATCTACATCTGGTGAAACCCTGTTCAGTATAAGGTCGAAGTCCCTCTAACGAGAGGGGAAATATGTAAGGTAAATATAAGTATCAACGAAACCGCAGACTGTGTTGATGAGGGGCTCAACACAGCTGTGTATCCATGCTGCTTGGCCTCGCTTTCTGTCTGACCATCCGAACTGATGCCTGCACGTTCTAAAGCAAGGATAAGGATATGCGAGAGAATGTAGTGGCGGTGAGCAAGGCGAGCTGAAAGTTAAATTGAATACTCCAGATCAAGCCATATAGCGGGGCTTGATGCTAAAAGACGTCCTCCACAAGACCTCTGACCGTGTCATCCGTGCTGATCTAGTGCCTGTCCCGAAACGCCATTATGCGCCGTGAGACGCATTGATGCCTAGCAGATTCCGTAGCTAGGCTATCTCTTCATTTGATTATGTATGAGCGGATATTGGACCGGGACAGTGATTGCTGCCTAGGAGGATCGTCTTCTCATCGAAATGTACTCATGAGATCCGAGGGGAGTCAAGGGTGTAGTCACGATCCTAGAGATTTAATGGCTCGCGGAAGCCGAAGTCGTAATTCGAAGGAACTTATGCCTTATCCGTTAGCCTGAGACTGAAGGGGCGGAGTGCATGCATGAATGCCGCCAATTTAGAAAATACCTCGTCGGAGCGAAGTTAGGGGCAGGGTTGGAGGTGGGAAATGAGCGTGGACGAAGGTCGAGAGGAAGATGGGAATGGCGATGATTTTATGTCGGGGCCTAGCGGGGCGGACAAAGCGGCAAGCGATCAGGTTATGCGCGCTTTACCCAATCGAGGCACCCTCCATCGTCGGAGGCGAATGTGCCTCCAGAGTCCCTAAGAAGCACGACTCTTACAATAACTAATGCTCCAGCATCTATGCAAGTTGCTTCCAACAAGAATAAAGGTTTCACTGCTCCCCCACACTTGCTACCTATATTATATTATATTATATTTCATATTATATTATATATAATAAGGCTTGCAGGCGTCTTGTAGGGTCCGCCCGCCTAGTGTGCCGGTCTATCGCTAGCAAAAACTGAATAGCAAGTTCACAGTTCATCATCCTTCCAGTTTTCAAGAGCCATAATAGCCCTCCTCCATTGCTCCCACTCGTCATCTCCGGCCTTTGAAGGCCTGCTTGAGCCCTGTAAAAAAAGGGTTCTGCGAACGTCTTGGTATCTGTAAAAGGAGCCGTCCGAAGTGGAGCCAGCTCCGGATAGAGCAAGTTGTAGCTAGTCCTAGCCCTACTTTTAGGCCTTCTTGGCAGGGGTTAGTGGCTTACTTACCTACCCTGCCCTGCCACCTCTCGTTCCAGCAGCAGTCAAGCGCTCTACCCCATCGACTTGGTGAGCGCATCACAAGTAGGTACAAGCCTTTGTTGAGGGTTGCATACAGCCTTTTCATTTTAAGACTCGTTAGGGGGTGGGAGTCTCTCCCCCCGCCTTCGTTCAATTCATTCAATTCAACAAGCCTCTTTGAAGAGATTATGCACATGAGGTATTACAGATGTGCGAGAGAATCATGTGCGTTTTTGGCTTGGAGAAATGGCATCCATACATATAACCATACCAGCCTTGTGTAATTTGGGCTCATTGTAGAACCACGACACTGGCAGGCCGGCCGGCTTCTTCTATCATCCCCCCCTCCCGGGCTGTGGCTTGACTGTCTGCCTGCCTGTCTGCCTTTTGCTTTCCTTTGGCTTCCTGACCGCTTCCTTTGGGCAGACATGTCCTGCCGCCCTTTCAAAACCCTGCTGAGAGAATGTGGTGGTGCTGCTGCATAGCACATCAATCATCGGCGCTACCAAAGGGGGCTCTTCGATAGCCAGAACTTTGAAAAGAAAAAAAAAGGGGGGAGGGGGGGGTTGTGGCTTGCTAGCCGTGTGCGCAAGTTCCCGGACTTGATGCGTCGAGCTGGCGTTACGATGCTGCAATCACCGGCGAGGCTGAGCTACACTCTCGAGTAGCCGTGTTGGCCCGCTCTAGACTGGGGGGTTTTTGTTCAGAGATACGCCGGTAACTATCGAGAGTCGCTAATTTTGGAGGAGAATGTGATGGCGGCTGCAGAATCACTCCGTCTCTTCCCCGTCGCCATTTCAGAATTCCGCTTTTGGGAGAGTGTGGCGCACACAGAAACAACCAGCACAGCCAGGGCCTCTCGAAATGGATTCCCCCCGTAGGTAAGCCTAGCAAGGCTTAATGCTTAAAAGGACGCAGAGCAGCCTCTTGCTTCGCTCAACGCACTTTGTGTAGCTAGTTCCCCCGCTGATACATACTTCTTTAGCTCTCCCTACCGTAGGCTGTGCCTTGGACTGGCAGCTTTTACGAAAAGCAGTTCTGCCCAAACGGGCCGTGAATAGATATTGGGAACTCTATGTGCCAAGGTATGCAGCTCTCGGCTTCTGAACCCAGAATACGGGTACTAAATGCATTCAAAACAGACGCGGAACCGGCACCTGGAGGAACGGCACTGGGGCGATGGCTCCGCAGGAGGCGGTTCTACATATCGCTCGCAACTCTTTTCGTTGCCCTCGTCGTCGTTATCACACTCGGCGTTCTTTATGGGCTCCTGAGGCGGAAGCATGGAAAGCCAACTTTAACAATAACGAACCCATCACTTGCTGATATGCTACCCATCGTCGATTCGAGTCTTAGTGTTGCAGCTATCGTGCTGGGAACCATTATTTCTCCCTCCTCCGGTGAGCCCGAAATGAAGGCCGTGCATAACAGTGCAGACGGCAAGATTTGCATTCGCACTAAAACGGGATCGTCATGGCGAAATAGCGGACAATGTGTGAAAGGCGCAAAGCCAAAAAAAAACACGCCGCTCACAATTTTGGACTGGGTCGGCGGCCCATCCATATATTTCTTGACAACTGATAACCATCTCTCTGGCATCGACCACATTCCTAATACCAACAGTTGGAAGCTCTCTTCTATCGCCGACCTCAAAATTAAGGTCCATGGCCTCTCGCAGCTCTCCTCCGTTACATGGCTGAACGGCACCTCAACCTGGATCTACTACCAAGCTCCCGACGAGCAGATTTGGGAGGTTGGCATGGATGATTATCGCGACGAATCATGGCGTAATGGCAGTATAGGGCCCGTGGCCACAGCTCAGGCTGGATCGAGCATTGGAGTTACCCGGTGGCTAAATAATACCGACGAGGTTGAGGAGTTGTTCTTCCAGGAGCGCAATGGGGCAATCAATGCGCGGATGTATGCCGAGTCGAACTGGAAGCCAGACTTCTACGCTATAGACGGGACTACGAACGACTTCATTCTAGACGGCGCAGCCATCACCGCCACAACCGTGAACACAAGCTCCGGCACCACAGTCCTCTTATCGTACATTGCGAAGAGCGGCTTCCTCAGCGTCCAGCTCAGGGGAACGACAAACGAGTCCAACTACGGGGCTTTCTCTCCGCCGAGTAAGATTGTCCAGGGCAGCGGACGCCCAAAGACGGGGCTTGCGGCCATTGGCTCGCGGGACGTGGCGAGGATGTACCTTGTCAATGGCCAGAAGATAATGGAGCTGTCGAGCAGCAACAACAACAACAACAACAACAGCAGTTCAACGCCTTCAAACTGGACCTCTGTTGATCTTTGATGTTTCCCCCCCCCCGCCTTGTCTGGCTTGGCTATGCAAGCCAACGAACAAAACAAAACAAAACAAATGATAAAACCAGGTTCGCGAGAAACCATTGGGGGGGGGGGGTTAGATGGATAGAGGATTACTGTATAGCCCAGCCCCCTCCCTGACTGTCCTCGTGGCTAGCTAATATTCGGAGCTATTTGACGCAAAATAATTGGAAGAAAATAAATAAAATATAAAATATAAAATAAATAGTTGACAATGAATCAATAAGTAGTTATAACGACAACAATAATAAAACAAGATACTTGTCATTCCAAAGCGGAAACGGGGAAGGGGTGGTGGTGGGGAATATCGTTATTAGCTCATTCGCCGCCGCCGATGAAAGTGTAATTAATTATACGGATAATTACCGAAATACCACGATTTTTGAAAATAATTACTCGCCTACCACACTCATTAACCGAACTACCACTCTTTTTGAAAATAATTACTCGCTTACCACTTTTTCGTTGCTTTGTCAGCCTCTGCCCAAAAATTTTGGGCAGAGGCTGACTAAGTCTCTAAGCATTCAAAATTTTTGAATGCTTAGAGAAGGTGTCAGTACACTCCATATCTTGGTACGCACACTCCACATTTCTGATCAGCCACTTCTTTCTGACTGGCCACTCCAATCTGAATATATATATTCCAATCTGATAGGCCACTCCAATACTTATCTAAAGCAGTAGTACTAATATTACCATCGTCACTAGTAGTACCTTATCCGCCACTACAAGCAGCTTTTCATTTACTATTGCGAGCAGCTCTTTGTCCGCCGCTACTAGCAGCACCTTGTCCTCTACCGCAATTAGTACCACGAGTAGCATCGCAAGCAACATTTCCACTGTCACGAATGTAGATTCCGAGGGTTAGAAAGCAAGGTAGGACTACTTCTATTCAACGATTCAAAGCTAAAGAAGAGAGGAGGTATAGAAGGAGACCTCGCGTTTATATACATAAGAAGAGGAAGCTCTCGAACCCGCTGCGAATTGTCACGAGCCATGCCAGCTGCGGTTGGGCCTGCTGGCTATACTACGAGCGGTAGTGGTTTGCGGTGTGGTCTGTACGTAAGTTCGTTGGGTCCGTAGGTTTGTTGGACAGCGCAGTTGAGGTCTGTGTAGAGGTTTGAGGACTTTGCACGAGGTTCGTGGGTCTGGCGATGAGCTCATGCGGCTCGTGGGGGCTAGATCAGAGGCTCAGATCAATGCGGCTCGTAACATCCACTAGCATCTCCACCAACACCTCGTCCTCGGCTGCTAGTAGGCCTACAAGGCCTTTCAGTACTGTCCTCTACCGCTAGCAAGCCTACAAAGCCTCTTGTTGCCATCCTCTACTACGAGCAAGCCTCTGAGACCTCTTGCTACTGTCCTCTGCTACCAGCAGGCTTTTGAGACCTCTCGCTGCCGTCCTTCACCGCCAGCAGGCTAGTAAGGCCTCTCGCTACTGTCCATCGCCATCAGCAAGCCTGTGAGACCTCTCGTTGCCATCCTCCACTGCCAGCAGGCCTCCGAGACCTTTCGGTACTGTCTTCCGCCACCAGTAGGCCAGCAAAGCCTCTTGTAGTTATCCTCCACTACTAGCAAGCCTTCGAGATCTCTCGAAGCTGTTTTCCGCTGTTAGTAGACCTCTAAGGCCTTTTGTTACTATCCTTCTACAGAGGTTAAATCTCTTATAATTTCAACTCTTCATTATACTTTTGACATGGCGGCAACGGGATCTATTCCAGTAGCACTTCAAGCAGATTTTGAGACTTTAAGCTCAGCGCATAATGCAATCTGAGAATATATTACAGGTATAGAAGAGTCTTATATTGTTTCTCATTCTGATAGAACTCGTTATATAATAGCTTGTCGTGATAAGTTTTGCAAATTTGGTATACGAGCAGCTATTTTAAAAGACTCTAAAACTCATATTACATGTTATACCCCCCATTCATGTAGCCTTATTACTCATACAGGCTTTCGTTAAGCAAGTTCAGTTTCATTTCTTGTTGATCGGCATCGAGTAGCAGTAGCGGATAACAGAGACATTTCACCATCTCAAATCCAAAACACAGAATAGATTTAGTATGGAAACGCTGGAGTTAGTTATCAACAAGCATGATGTACATGAGAGGCTCTGCGGGCAGAACTGGAAGGTAATGAAGCCGAATGCTTTAAGAAGCTTCCAGCAATGTTGTCAGTCATTGACAATCATGATGACCGCAATCATATGTCTATTAAAACTCGAGACAGTCGATTTTATCATGGAGTTATTATTCCAGGAGCATTAAGAGTTGCATACGAGGCATGCCGTCCATTTATTGCACTAGATGGATGCTATACGAAGTCTCGCTTCCGAATGACCCTCCTAGTTGCTTGTACACTCGATGGCAACAACGAAATCCTTCCATTAGCTTGGACTATAGTTCCAATCAAAGATAAGGACAATTGGGCATGGTTTCTTAGTCATATGAAAGAGTGGTTTTATGAAATAGATACAGAAGGAGTGGTAATTATAAGTGATCGAGATAAAGGCTTACAAAGTGCAGTATTGGAAGTTTTTCCCAAGGTTCATCACTTACATTGTTGCCAACACCTTACTGATAATATACAGAAGCATTTCGGATTGTCAGCTCGAAATGCTTTTTGGAAAGCTGCTTATGCATGGAATGAGCATGATTTTGTGGAGGCTATGTCTGCAGTCAAAGAAATAAGCATGCCAGCAGCAGAGTATATTGATAATATTCTACATGCAACATGGGCACAATATGCATTTCCGGTACCTCGATTTAGGCATATCACCTCAAACATTGCGCAATCAATTAATTCCTCTTGGGATAACTATTGTAGTCTTCCAATTTTAGGCCTCTTTCTTGCGATATGGACGAAAGTAATGACTACATTACATGATCGACGTACTCAACCTCATCAGTCTCTTCGTATTACAGACTACGCACAAACTCTACTTGATAAAAATTATTAACAATCCCGATATTATCATATCAAATCAGCAGATAACGGCTTAGCACAGGTATTTGTACCTGATGGAACAAGTCATATTGTCAATCTTGGGAAACGGTCATGTACTTGTGGTGAATTTCAAGAGTATTATCTTCTATGCCGACATGCTATTGCTGTGTATTTATATTAAGCTCATAATCCTTGTGATTACGTTGATGAGTACTATTCGATTGACTACTATTGTCACGAACGTAGATTCCGGGCGCTTGGAAAGCAAGGTAGGACTATTTCTATTCGACAATTCAAAGCTAGAGAAGAGAGAAGGTATAGAAGGAGACCTCGCGTTTATATACATAAGAAGAGGAAGCTCTCGAACCCGCTGCGAATTGTCACGTGCCATGCCAGCCGTGATTGGGCCTGCCGGTAGGTTCGTTGGGTCCGTAGGTTTGTTAGGCCCATAGGTTTGTTGGGCAGCGCAGTTGAGGTCCGTGTAGAGGCTTACATCATAGTTAAGACTGTGTAGGGGTTCGAGAGTGTAACGGAGCTACGAGAGCTGGGACCACGGAGTGAGCCTTGCTCGAATTGCCAAGGTTCGTGGCTCGCGAACCCCTTAAGAGACTGACGAGGATGCTTCTTGCAACCTCATCGGTCAACGCACCTATTGTACATAGACCATTGTTAGAATAAACCTACCATATACCTACTACGAACCTCGAACACGCGTACGAACCACTAGTTCGTAACCCTGTCGAGGCGACCGTCTGACCGATATCCCGTTCGAGTACCTGCGATCACTCTCACGGACTCTAACAGAGAGCTTTGCGCTCGGTTCGTGGATCTGGCGATGAGCTCATGCAGCTCGATGCGGCTCGTGGAGGCTAGGTCGGAAGCGATCGGAGGTTGGTAACAACTATCGCATGACATATTCAATGTCTATGCAGCCAGTACATGAAGAAGATCTAGTGGAAGAAAATAGTGATTGTGAAGCACCAGTGCTTGCAAAGCAGCGAGGACGTCCAAAAAAGCAAAGATTTCGTCGTGATGAGAATGGGAGTTAAGTGATAACTTGTAGCTATTGTAAAGAGAAGGGACATAATCATCGCAGCTGCAGAAATGCATTATAAGCTTAAAATAGTATTACATATGTTATTATTATCTGCTTTAAGTAAGAGTATTATAATTCTAACAAGAGCTTTAGGTACTGTGGAGAGTATCGGGGCCGGTGGGTAGGGTGCTCAATGCTCTCTTCGTGTGGCTCTATTGCTACGGAAAAAACGAGCGGCAGCGAGGTAGGTAAGCTACCCACGCCAAGAACTCTAGCTAATTGCCTGGCTCAGATTCTGCCTCCACAGTACTATTGCAGAGCTAATGAACTGATAGCCATGAGAACTGGTGGCTGCAAGGACTGGTGGCCGCAAGGACTGGTAGCTGTAAAGACTGATGGTTGCAAGGGCTGATGGCTGTGAGGGCTATTAGCTATAAGAGTTGATAGCGGCAAGAGCTGGTGGCCGCAAAAGCTAGTGACTGCAAGAACTAGTAGCTGCAAGGGCTAATAGTTGCAAGGGCTAATGGCTGTAAGGGCTGATAGCCACAAGAGCTGATAGCCATAAAGGCTGATGACTGCAAGGGCTAGTGGCCACGAGAACTAGTAGCTACAAGAGCTGATAATCGTAAGAGCTAGTGGCTGCAAGAGCTGGTGGCTGCAAAAGCTAGTGGCTGTAAGGGCTGGTGGCCGCAAAAGCTCGCGGCCAGGATGCGATTTCGCGGCCAGACATCATATAATAGAAAGTGTGGTAAATGAGTAATTATTTTCAAAAAGAGTGGTAGTTCGGTTAATGAGTGTGGTAGGCGAGTAATTATTTTCAAAAATCGTGGTATTTCGGTAATTATCCGAATAAATAATGGATCCCTAAGCAGCGGGTTTATTACCCCTAACGCTCTTCCATTCTGTAAAGATGGCACCAAACATAGTAAAACATGACAACGCGACGCTGACGCAGAATGTTTTTGTAATGGCATGATTGTACGCAGCGAGTATGTCTGGTAAATACTCCGTGTCTATTGCATATTTCAGGCCTATCGCACCGGTTTGTAACACTACGCTGAGGTCAAGATCCGGAACCCGTGAGACGAGGCCATCGATCAGCGTATTTGTAAAAATACTCTGCCCGACACTCAAGAATAGCGCGCCGCCCAAAGACTCGGCGAATACAATAAGAGCGGTACCAGTAGCTACATCGGCTACCTGCAGTACGGTCTGAGCTGCTGCGATCGGTTGTTGCATGCCTAGTCCGATACCAAGGCCAAACACAACCTGATACCCAATCCATTCTGCGTGACCAGTGTCGACTTGAAGTGTTGTAAGGAGCCCAGCGCCAACTGCGCTGAAGACTGCCGAGGCGATCATAAATGGTGTGTAGTATCCGAATGCGGAGACGGAAGCGCCAGCGAAAGTGGACGCGACCACAACACCAAGGAGCATAGGAATACTAGCGATACCACTACTAACTGCGGTCTTGCCGCGGACGGCTTGAAACCATATTGGGATCTGAGAGTAAAGTTAGATTCTATTAGTCAATTCGTCAGAATGTAAATTACTTACATAGAAGACCATAGTAAAAAAGGATCCGCCCAACATAGATGAGAAGGCTACGCCAGCCAAGATGCTGCGGTTCTTAAGAACGCGTGGGGGTACGGTGGCATTATCCTGCATCAAGAACTGGATACCAATAAAGATGACAATGAGGACGCCGAATGTAACTAATAGTCCAATAGTGTATCCGCTTTTCCAGGTGTATTTCGATCCACCCCACTGCAGGGCTAGAAGTAGCAATACAACAGCTGAAACAAGAACAAAGCATCCAATGATATCGAATTGCTTAACACGTCCAAAAACCCCGGTAGCTGTACTCCTTTGGACTCTTGGTGGGTGGAAGAATAGCATGATACCGAGCACCGTCACAGCCCCAATAGGTAGATTGATGAAGAAGCATAATCTCCATGAATACTTCTCGGTAAATACGCCGCCCATAAGCGGGCCAGCTATTGACGCGATCGCCCATGTGGAACTGATAATACCATTGTATATTGGTTGTTGACGGAGCGGAACGCTGCAGGAAATGATGATCAGCCCGCCTGAGTAAATGCCGGCGCAACCTAAACCGGCGATAGCACGGCCAGCAATTAAAGCCTTAGAAGACTGTGCAGCACCACAGACGAGAGACCCCAGTTCAAAAATGCTGATGGCGGCGAGAAAGGTCCATTTGACAGAGAAGAGCGTGTAGAACTTGCCGAAGAGAAGCTGGAAGGCGGCCGTGGTCAGCAGGTATCTAGTTTTGAGTAGTTAGTAACTCATGTCTGTGGAAGAGTGGACAATCGCGTACGCGCTCCCGTACCAGGCAACATCGTCCAAGGCCTGGAAATAGTCAGTAATTTTAGGTACGGCCGTGGAAACAATTGTTTGGTCCTAACAAGACATGTTAGAAACAGTGCATTGGGAGGATCCGCATTATGTTATTACCAGAGCCACAAGTAATATTGACAGACATAAGGCTATTGTGATAAAAGTTATTTGGACTTTCCCAGGATAGACAACACCGTCGGAGTAAGAGTCCAATTCCTTGACAATTAGGGAAACTGGCTTCCTTTCCTCCGAGGCAGCGAGAGATGAGTTGTTTCGAGCAGGAGCATGTTTTTTGCTGAAGCCTGACCTGCTAGACATCGGAGAGTCGATTGTGTTCATACTGACCGGCCGTTGGATCTAGCCTACGGCGAGAGGTGATATTGTCTGAGTAGAAAGAGGGAGATATGGAATAAGGGTCCACCCCTGGCCTGGACACTAGTGAAGGGTGAGAATGGTCTTACGTATTCCTCTCGACCGTTCCCGCAGACTCGCGAACATATAGACGATTAGCCGAGGGAAATGAGGGCTCCCGATAGCCAGAGGAGGCTGTTTGGTGCCTGCTTTTCAGGCCCCTGAGTGCAGCCGCCGAAGTAGTAGTTATGCGAGGTAGTTGGCATTAAGTTATTGCCATGCCGGAGAGGCGATAGGTCACAGAAACAAACGCTGATCCCTATCGGCGTGTCGAGGATCGTACTAACTGGTGGCCACAGGGCCCCCACTATATCAAAACACTGCTGTCATAATCGCTCTAGGATTACCAGCCATAAGCGACTACATATGTGTCATGTCATGACATGGCGATACTCCGCGGGGCCAGCCCCATTGAACCCGAAAGCGGCTATTGATCGAGGCTGTCAGCTCGTCGAAGCCTAGGACTAGGGTAGACGCTCTCCCCTCAGGAAGCACTTATAAATCACCCGCAAGGCCCGGAATCAGTGAGGACGAGGGGGGATATCATCAAGCCTAGCGTCCTCGATATCCTCGATCGCTGTAATCACAAGCTTCGCCACCCTACTCCGCAGCACCTCATTTGAGCGCGACGTTTGTGTTACGGAAGATGAGTACTGTGCTGCTTCAGTGTCCATGTAGATTAAGTTGAAGATTAGCGGGCTGGTGGTCGAGCCAGGTTTGGCTTAACTGGTATAGGCAATTAGCAATCGTTGCCGCTTTATTGATTTAGGCATTCGCTTAACTGCAGGGCTAAGCCCCACGGCTTTTTCCCGCTGTTCTCTATAATGTATTCTCCTTCCGTAGCTAGCGAAAACCACAGCTTGTACCCAATTATCTGCGCTGTCTTAAAGGGACATGCAATCACTATGGGTGGCTGTAGGTGACTGCTCATATAGATTTGGGAGAAGTTTGAGTGGGAGGAGAGTTGGTGGGTCGGGTAGGTGGGAAGGGAACCACATGTCATTTATATGAGAGTTTGTGGGCCCATACACTTTCTGACTTATTTTTCTGCCTGAAACTTGATGAGCTGTATTTGGAGCGGACATGGGACAGAGTGCGAAGGATGAAAGTGGTGGGATGTACTCGCACGAACTCAGGGTGAGCATCACCCAGCTCGCCATTTAAAGCAGCGCCAGCCGTTTACTGTCGTACTACAGTCGGATCCAAAAAGTTTGGGCGTTTTCGCAAGATTGCTCGCAAAAACGCGTCTTTATCAACATGCGCATCAGTACCATTATGCCTTTATGCACACCTCTAGGTCCTAAGAGCACAAATACTTGCGTCCAGAAGAAGATCAAGACCCCTGGCCTCGAATTGAGTCCTCATAAACGTGCTGTAATCAAAGGCATGCATAAAGTCGGCGCATCTGTCAAAACTATTTCGGAAATTGAAAATGCACTACCCTCAACTGTTTGCAACACGATTAAAAAACTCAACATCAGATCAAAATGCTACTCCTTACCTCGCTCTGGATGTCCTCATATCCTTTCTAAAGTTGAAAAGCGCTCAATTATTCGATTTTGTCATCAAAAGCTTAAAGCAACTTACAACGAAATTAAGCAAGAGTTAGGACTTAGTTGCAATCGAAAGACTATTAGTGCAGTACTTAAAAAGCAAGGAATAAAGAAATGGATTGCAAAAAAGAGACCACTTCTTATGAAAAAAGTTGCAAAAGCATGTTTAGCTTGGTGTCGTGAGCACTCAGAATGGATTTTTGTAAGGGTCGCCTCCTGCAGAGACCTCTAGGGTGGTTATGGCAATGTAACGTTGCCTGACCGGCTTGGGCGCTGATGGCACGGCGGCGGGTCGACGTAGACGTATGTAGGTTGGGTCAGAGCACCGGGTTCTACTAAGGGTCGCTGACAACCCGCTGGGTAGGCTACAGGTGAATATGATGTCAGAAGGCAAGAGGATCGATTCTAGTATATAGAAGAACTGATCGCTGTCCTCCCCCTGAGGCTCAGCCGATCGACTAAATACAGTAATGGAAACCACATAGAGTTACCCTGCTGCATAGCATTCCTGCGGCCAGCGCAGGCTCCTGACAACTTTAGAGCAATGGCAAGCATGCATTTGGTCAGATGAGTGCAGTATGGAACTCGGCAAAGGCAAGCAGCCAGAGTACTGCTTTGGAACACCTCAACAAAAGTGGGATAAAGATATGATTCAGATCTATATAAAAGGAAAGGCTTGTACAGTGATAGTATGGGCTGCATTCTGTGCAGAAAGGCACTCACAGCTTGTGTATATGCCTGGTGATCCCGAAGCAAAGCAAGGAGGGGTTACATCAGCAGTATACCTAGAGGTATTGGAGGATGAGCTTCCTACATTATGGGAACCAGGCTTAGTTTTTATGCAAGATGGTGCTGCAATACATACAGCATGTCTGATAAAAAACTGGCTTAAGGAGGAAGGCATTGAGGTGTTGGAGTGGCCGCCATATTCACCAGATCTCAATCCTATTGAGCATGTTTGGGCACGACTAAAAAAATGGATGTGGAAATACCATCCAGAACTTTTAGACTTGAAGAGCAAGGGCCAGAGTACTAAAGAGGCAATGCTAAAGGCGCTCCAGGAGGGCTGGGAGGCAATCGAGGAGGAATTCTTTGAGAAACTAATTGAGAGTATGCAGAAGAGGGTGCGTGCTGTGTGCAAGGCGAAGGGATGGTATACTAAGTATTGAGTAGAAAGGCATGTTTTAAGACTGTCTAAAATTCCCTAAACGAAAGTATATATCTCTATTAATTAATATATAAAGCTACGGCTCGCTCTGGCCTCTGTTGGTAGTGCTAGAAGAGTTTTATTTTGGTGCGCATAGAATTGATGGGGTGCGCGAAATGCTCGCGCGCCCAAACTTTTTGGACCCGACTGTATGTGGCCAAGACTGCGATAAGGATAGTTAGGGGGATTATGTACTGAGGAACCCCGCTAGGTGAAAATCGAGATTAATATAGAAAGAAGCCGAAATGAGCAGACTCCCCCACAGTGCCCACCATGTCGATGTCCGAGCAAGCCAAAAAAGACTACGACAACTCCGCCGTCACCTACGGTGACTACAGCTCGCTCCCCTCCGGGCAGCTCGAGTCTCAACTCATCAAGCTCGCCCTGGGCGACTGCGCCGGCCTCACAATCCTCGACCTGGGCGGCGGCACCGGCGTGCACGCCCGCGAAGCGATAGACCTGGGGGCAGCCGCGGTAGACATTGTCGACATCTCCGTGGGGATGCTCAGGATTGGGCAAGAGATCGAGGTATCTCTCGGCCGCAAAAACACCACCCGCTTCTTCGAAGCAGACGTCTCCAAGCCCCTCTCCCACCTCCTGCTGCGTGAAAACGGCTACGACGTGGTGATGGCGAACTGGATCTTCGGCTTTGCGGGCTCCATGGAGGTGCTGGAGGGCATGTTTCGCAACGTCGTCGGCTACCTTAAGCCCGGTGGTCGGTACGTCGGCGTGCGCGATGCGGATCCATGGAGTCCGGCGCTGGAGAGTGGCAAGTATGGCGGCTCGTGTAAATGGGTAAAGGACATCCCCGGCGGGGTGAAGTATCTGTGTGTGCTCCACTGCACACCGCCGATTGAGTTCGAGGGTGCGTCACTCGAAGTTATATATTCGGGGTCGACGGAGATGTATGAGAGGTTTGGATTGACTGATGTTGAGGTCGTGCCGTATGAGAGTGCTGAGGTGGTGCAAAAGGATCCGGAGTTTTGGAAACTGTTTCTGGAGCGGCCTAGTTTGGCTGTCGTTAAGGCTGTGAAGAAGACGGAATAGGCGTAGGGTGTGATACGATATTGAGGGCAATATCAGTCCAGTCATGAGGATTCGGGATCATCCCATTCCACCTTGACATTGTTACCACTGTTAGTAGATACGAGTTCATTTGAGGCATGTACAGTCAATGACGATCGACCTCTGCTTTAGGAGCCACTTAACCCATTAAATTCCCGTGTCGTGAGTGCATCCTCCATATTGTGGGGGTGGTTTCTGAGCCCGGGCAACTAGCTAGGAACTTTGGCGCAGGTAGGTAAGCTACCCGCGCCAAGTATGCCAACCAACTGCCCGGGCTCAGAAATCGCCTCCACAGTACCCCCCCATAATAGTCTTCAAGGTTTTGCTAGAAGGAAATCAGTAAAAATTGCCATAGTTATCCACTGGGTTAGGCGACTCGCTGGAACGCTTCGGGGGTGCGCCGTCATGCACCTCTTGCCTCAGAACCCTATATGCGGCGAGGCGTACCACAAACAACAACAATTCGGTTGTGTGGTATGCACCGCATTGCCCACAATGTACGGCTCGGAAACAGCTCGGAGGTGGAGTCTAGGCATAGAAGGCTCCGAGATATGGAATGCACAGGATGCATTTCTGGTGGAAATGGGGCAGCTTAAGTAGGCAACGCCAATAGATGGGATGCGCTGTGCTGCGGCGCGGGTAAAAAGCCCGAAGGGATGTTGGCATCATGACCTCCGGGCTGGTGTATAATTAGTGTGGAGAATCCGTAGTTGCAAGTCCAATTGAGAAATTTCGCCTGCGCCCTACAATCACCTGGCCCTATTCTTTGTTTACCATTGTGTCTGTGGTGTGACTGCTAGCTATATTTCCCGACTGACCCGATCCAAATCGCTGCGTCCGACAATATCGTGTAGGAAATAGGTGGGCGAGTAAAATACAATGAAAGGAGGCCGTGCGTAGGTGCGGCGGCAAGACATCTTGAAATGGTAAACGCAGCATGAATTCACTATAGACAGATCTAATTAACATGAGGTCGAAGGCTGTTAAGTAGTAGTAGGAAACTGTTGAGGCCATTGTGGGGCCACCGAGTTGCAGAACAGCGGTCTGATGCGGCCATGGCTGGGGTCGAGGCCGAGTACATACAACAAGGCGTATCACAACGTGTGCGTTAGCATTACACCCTAGAGCCCGGGGGAGCTTTGGCTTCGAAATCATCGATTCCATTCGGATACTTTTTGAGAAGCCTCTTAGCCTCACGCTTGAAACTAGGAGGCCAACTTATTATGTAAAATTCTGAGCACGAGATGTCTGGGGTAGACGTACGTTTCTCTGTGCTCGAGGGTTTTGTCTTTGTTCATGGTCGAAACTAATAGATTATATCGCCTAAAGCGGGTTCACGTCGGATCAGTATTAGCGCGTCTGGTGGCGAGGGCTTTTGGGCAACTACGTACAAGGCGTATAGGGCGTTGCGATCGTCAAAATCCTCGACGGGATCTGACGGTTGTATGTGCAGGAGGTACTCTTCGATGTATGGCTTGCCCAATTTATATCTTGGGCTTCGCCAGACGCCGAGATCGGCTACGGTGGATAAGGTGTTAGCACTGTAGGAAGGGGAATGAGAGCTGGAGGAATACCTTCATTATGGCCCCAAAAACCGCAGGAGTCGAAGATGATTGGCTCCTTCGTTCCAGCGTCGGACTTCACATTGCCCAGCCACAAGTCCGAATGAACGAGACACGGTTCGATGTTCCGGCCCCCCGTCTGCAATGGCCGGAGTAGACGCGGAATTACCTTTTCCAGCAGGTTCTTCGAGATCTCTTTCAGTCCCGGATCTGGACCGTGGATTTTCTCTTCCTGTTCCATTATTCGCCGCATCGCGGCCGAGTACCACTCTTCCCACGTATCGCGCCAAGAATTATCATTCGGAATGTTGGCAAGATGTGTTGTGACGGGAAATCCGAATTTTCCAGTTGGGGATTTGCCCTTGCTCTTTTGGTGGATTCCCGCCACCAATGCGGGAAGCTTGCCCTTGTCGGGGAGGCCTTCGATCATATCTTGGAAGTTACATATGTAGAAGTGACGATTCGTGTCGGACTCGTAGGTTCCCCACCCAATAGGTTTTGGGACGCTTTTAGGAGCAAATGAATAGAAAGCAGTCTCAGATTCAAATGCACCTTTCACCATATCACGGCCTCTATCCCCTGGCACAGTCTGCGTTGAGTTTGTCGTCAGCTGCTGTTATCTAAGGGGAATTTATTCAGCACGCTTGGTGGGTGTAGCGAAATTGAATTGAATGGTCGTGCGTTTCGACCGCAAGAGCCGTCTCTACAACCCAGAGGTCTGTCCAGTGTGGAGGGTAAGACAGCTGAGTACCCTACCTTCATAAAGTATGTCTTTTGGTCACCACCAGGCAAGCGGGTGTTGATTCGTACAGTTTGGGCACAATAGCTCTCTCCATGTGCATGAATGGACAAAACTTCTGTCCTCAGCGGTAACTCTTCAAGGCGGTTATTAGCTCAACCCGGCATACAGAAGAGTCAGGAGCCTCGGGACAAGGTATCATTACAACTGAAAGGTTGGTATGGTGTCAGAGTACTTACTACCAAGTACATTCCGGTCAACCTTAGACGCCCCCACTACTGACTTATGCACCTGGGTTCCTGCTTTGCCCATGTTCGGTTCTGTCGGAAAAGGTGCTCGGACGGGGTGTGGGATAAGCAGTCACAATATGCTAAAATGGATGTTCGCGGTACCGAGAACGAGTGTACTAACTACTGAGCATTCTAGGTAGTTTATATAGGCAGCGGAGTGCCAGTTGCGCTGCATAGGTGCCAGCCTTACTGGCAACCTCCTTACCATTGCTTGCCACTAGAATCTGGCGCCTACAGAAACTAGCAGCATTCTATGATGCTGCCATCCAATACTCCAATTTCCAATGTTGGGGTAGCACCAATGACGCCAACACGACGGCAAGGCAGATTACAACGAATACCATATCTTCCCAATGCACATCTACTCCGCATCGTTTACGCTGGCATCTTCACGGCTTTGTACAATAGGGTGTGGACTGGCAAGGCGATTCATTGGCGGATAGAGGAACCCCAAAGTAGTGACGATGCGGCACAGGTTTCTGAACCGTCAGGGCAGTGAGCGAAGTGCGGCTACACGAAAGAGCTATCCGGAAACAGCCCTATTTTCTAGCGTGGCTTGCGCTTGGGCGGCTATCTTCGCCTTTAAACCGCCGAGTAATCACCGGGGAGTCAGGCTGCAGCGTTTTGGAGTCCATGAGATCTCTATGGAGCTGCGGCTAATAGCGAGCGATCTTTTGCCAACGTACGACAACAGGAAATATCCGCCCAGCACTCACTCGCCCGCGCCTCACCAGATGGTGCCGCTTTCACGGGACGAGCAGGGTGGTCTGTATGAGCCAGCACTTGAGCTAGGTAATGACCAACATCTCCAATCAGACATCCTGAAGCTATCCATTAGTAAATGAATAGATCTTTCATGAGGTGACTGTAGCTCGATTACTCCCGATTCCACCCATTCCCCATGTTTCACCTTGTTCAAATACATGCGTTGCAAGTAATTCTTCTTGAAATTAAATAGTTTAGCGGGTGTTTTTCTGCCCTTGGTGATCCTGAGGCTATCTATTAAAAAATGAATAAATCTTACATGAGGTAACTGTAGCTTGACCACTCTCAATTCTACCTATCTTCCATGTTTCAATTTGTTGCAAATATATATGTTGCAAGTAATTCTTCTTAGAATCAAATAGTTTTGTTATATGTAGGTGGGGTTTCGCAACATACTTAAACTTAGACCACGAAAGATTACAATCCCATATCATCTTATATAACACATGCTCAAGACACACAAGCCTAATATTGTACACGTACCTTGTTGCCGAGGTAAAGCCTAATACTATGTTTCTATGTATATGTACTTGCATGTACAAGTTAAGTTAACTCCTCTCCCGAGATGGTGATGCGAGCAGCATCACGTGCCGGTGACGCCGAGCCAATGCTGGAATGTACGCCGGTCTGTAGTAGCACACCTCCGCTGCACGCCTCCGCTGCACCAAAACTATTTTGCATCTGACATCTGTCGTCAATTGTTTCGCCGCATCCAGTTACGAGCGAACAGCGTCCAACTCAATAGATCCGCCCACCATTTTCTCCCCTTCGCTCCTTCATCGCTCAGAGCCTGCATTTTTTTTGGTTCCCTAGCTCTAAATACACAGGCTCAGCCGGGCATTCAATCCGGGTTTCCTTTCCGCTCCTCCTGGTTTGTCATATACCCGCTGTAGTTCTGCGGCAGCTATGAGTGCTTCTTCACGGGTGGTTCGCTCTGCCGCTGCACAACGGGCGCTGCTTGCTACAGGTCCGTAACCCGTGGATGTGCCGCCCCTCCACCATCTTTTTTTGCTGACGGATTAACACAGCCCGTGGCCGTGGCCGTCCCCACTGTTCCATCGGTCCCTCGTCGGCATACACCGCATTTCTCAGGCGTAATGCTAGGGGCCTTCCATCACAGCTACCAGCTCTGGCTGTACTGATCCCACATCGTGCGTATGCGACGGAGGTGTCTGGCACGCCCGGGAGTGGACCTGCTGTTCCTCCTCCCGGTTTCAATGTCAATGAGGCAAAGAAGCCTTTACCGAAGGACAGAGAAGCAGCCAAGTCTGCTAAGCCCTCCGATGCGAGCAATGCTGGCGAGCCGTCCGCTGACGCTACCAGAAATGCCTCTGCTCTCAAAGAAGCTGCGACGACGATAGCCAGAGAGGAACCTAGGGATGAAAAGTCGTTGACGCAATTGGCGGAATCAAAGGCAGCGGCAAAATCGGAGGAGAAGAAGGCGATTGGGGAGGCAAAGAAACCTCAACAGAAGTTAACCATCATGCAGAAGATCAAGAGAGAGATTATCCACTATTGGGATGGGACGAAGTTGTTGGGGGCGGAGGTCAAAATCAGCACGAGACTGGCCTTGAAAATGGCTGCCGGATATGAGCTCAGTCGGAGAGAAAATAGGCAGGTTGGTTACTAATCCTTTTCGAAAGTATAATTCACTGCGGAAGCTAACACCGCGGCTCCATGTAGCTCCAAAGAACAGTTCAGGATTTAGCCCGACTAGTTCCATTTTCGGTCTTCATCATCGTGCCATTTGCAGAATTGCTGCTCCCGTTCGCCCTAAAGTTGTTTCCCAATATGCTGCCGAGCACGTATGAGGGTCAGAAGGCAAAGGATGCCAAGACTGCAAATCTGCGGGCTGCGAGAAAGGAGGTGAGCAATTTGCTCAGGGATACTTTGAGGGAGACGGGACTGCCATTGAGTACGTCCAATGCACAAAAAGAGGAGTTTACAGAGTTTTTCCGAAAGGTAGTATTCACGTTTATTCCACGTTTTTATATTTGGCAACATTGCTTATGTTAATTTTTAGGTTCGCGCAACGGGCGAGTCACCTACCCCTGACGATGTCATCAAAGTCTGTAAGATCTTCAAAGACGACCTAACGCTGGACAACCTCTCTCGACCCCAATTGGTCGGCATGTGTCGCTACATGAACCTCAATACCTTTGGTACCGATATGATGCTCCGCTACCAAATCCGCCACCGTATGCGCCAAATCAAACGCGACGATCGTGCTATCAGCTTTGAAGGCGTCGACTCCCTCAGTGTCACTGAACTCCAAATGGCCTGTGCCAGCCGCGGTCTACGCACCCACGGTGTGTCTCCTGGCCGCCTCCGCGATGACCTCGAAGTGTGGCTCGACCTCCGCCTCAAATACGGTGTCCCCTCTACTCTCCTCGTCCTCAGCAACGCCTACATGTATGCCTCTGGTAAAGAAAACGAATTCTCATCCCAAATCGATGCGCTGCAGGCAGTGCTAAGCAGTATCCCCGAAGAACTCTTCCATGAGATTGAGCTCGAAGTACATAATGCCGAGGGTGCAGCAACGAATAAGCAGCGCTTGGAGGTATTGAAGGAGCAGCAGGAGTTGATCGAGGAGGAGAATGAGCAGAGCGTGGAGAGTGGGAGGGGGGAGGGTGGCGGGGTTAAGGATGATGTGAATATTGATGAGAAGGAGGAGAGGAAGGAAGTCATTGCAGATGCAGGGGTGGAGAAGGAACAGATTTCTGATGCGGTGGACGCGGAGAGGGACGCAGTGAATGAGGAAACAAGGAAGGTAGAGGAGTCGAAGAAGTGAGATTCTTTGGCAGCCACAATCTCTCTACTCCTTCGTTCCATGCATTAGTCTTGTCAAAAATAAAATCCTAACTTTGCATCTCAGAGGTAAGGCTGGATCGGGAGGGAGGAAAAAAAATCTATTATTCCTCTTCTGAACCCCAGGATAGGTTATGTATATATATATATACGTATACAAATTATATTTATTATCCTCGATCCAGTTCTAGATCAAACTTTGGTGTGGCAAGCAGGGGACCCCTCCTTAAATGGAAACGGGTTGAGGAGGGAAGTTTCATATTTGCCGTTTTTTTTTTTTTTTCTCGCTATATCTATATCTGGGTTGTTTGTTGGGGGTGGGTTGAGTTTTGGTATTATCTACATATGTAAACACACAGATATATTAATGTATGACATCATATTTTCGCAGATGCTCCTTTGCCATCATCCTCCTTTTTGCTCTCCTTCGGCCCTAGATTACCTTCTGCCATTAGCTTTGCTATTAAAGCTTCGTCCCCAAACCCCTTTACATGCCCAAATTCCGGATCAGTTCCGTAGGCGATTCTTGCAGCGTCGACGAGGATGCGCGCGGTCATGCCCCAGACCTTGTAGTACACCGTCGTAGCGGTGGTGGGTGTGGAGGCCGGCACGAAGAAATTGTGCATGCGCCATTCGCCGTACCAGTGGGCCCAGAAGCCTTCGTACCGGCCGCCTTCGTGGCGCATGCCGTCGAGGAAGCCCCGGAGTGGGGCGTCGAATACGGCGGCTACTTCGTCGGGGTCGGGGCGCCAGGACCGGATCGTTGAGAGGGGGTTGGGTTGCGTTTCGGGGAGGAAGAAGACGCAGGGGCGCACACCGAGGAGGGTTTTGGCGAGGGAGAGCGGGAGGAGGCAGAGTGGGGTTAGGGGGTAGGAGGGGGGAAGGCCAATTTCTTCGTGGGCCTCGCGGAGGGAGGTGGATTGGGGGGATTCAGTGAGGGAGGAGGCTTTTCCTGAAGGGAGAAATTAGTTCGGGATTGTAGGGTGAGAGGGTTGGGTTGGGTTGGTGTACATACCTCCGGGGAGAGCAACTTGTCCCGGATCTATCATCGAACCTCGCATCCTCATCAGCACATCCCAAGCCTCTTATACGTCAAGACTCAGATCAAGCAAATACATAACGCATACACGAATTCAATGTCTTCGCCCTCATCGTCAGCACCACCCTCAACTCCCCCGCCGCATCCGCAAACAGCAAGATCAGCACTGCCGCGCGCCGCGACACCGGAAGTGCGTCATAGATCTGTGAAGCTGGTGGGGTGTATGCGCGCAGGCGGGATAGTGCTTGCTTTTTTAGGGACAGAGTGAGTAGAGGTTTCTTTGTTTTAATTTATTTTATGGGGAGGATGTGGGGGGAGCTCCTACTTCCGATGAGGGCGAGAGGGGCGACATTGTTGGGGTGTTGATCGAAATGTGGTGTGTTATTGCTTTGTATATAATCGAAGATGTGATAAGATAAGATTATTTAACCATCTACCATCTAATCTTTCAGCCGCGTAACTTCTCATCCATCAACGTTCATATCGTGCGGGCACAAGCATAATCACCTCACCTCCTTAATCAATACTCGTCCCCCCAATGTCCGAAAACGCTCCCCTCCCCGTTCCCCCCGCTCCTACAGAGCCTGCCCGCGGAACGCCCTACTACGAAGAACTCCGGCGCAAACTGCGCGAATCGCTCCACAAAAAACGCATCCTTGACAAAACTCTCGTATGCTAAACCCCCTCCCTCCCCCTCGGGGATACAAGCCCCCCTATTTAACATCAACAATGCGCAGGCAAACCTCGAAGACCAAATCTTCCGCTTCGAAAACTCGTACCTTGAAGAAACTACGGCGGGGAACATAATCCGCGGCTTCGACACCTACATCAAGGGGTCCTCTGCGTCGTCCTCGGGCGGGGCCGGCTCGTCCAGCGCAGGCGGTGCTGGCGCTGTTGGGGGCAGTCGGCGGCGAGCTCTGGTTAACGAATCAGACCGGGTGTTCAGCCGGAGTTCATCTACGTATTTACGCGTAGGCAACAGACCTCCCCCCTAAGCCCTCCTCCCTCCCCCTCCCCCAAACTAACATCGCAAATAAGGACTCCCCCGCACCTACCTCTTCTACGCAAACTACCCCCTCCCATCATACCACCCCCTCAGCCTCTACGTTCCCTCAACACCACGCCTCTAACCAGCCGACGCCTACCTCCGCGACTACGTTCGCCAACGCTGCAAATAACAGCCACCCTGGCTCAACAAAGAATCCCAAGAAAAAACGCGCGTCCATTGTTCCCTTGTCAGCGGTCTCGGTTACTGGTGGGGGGCTGGGTGATGACATTGCAAGTCCTAGTGCGGAGGACGGAAAGGGCCCGAAGCGGGTGAGGATTAGTTTTGGTGGAGGGGGGAATTGAGATTAGGGAATAGCGTGATAGTGAAGTGCTGGTTATTTGGTGTTTGCCTCATTTATGCGCCCGATCCAAAGGAGTTTTTAAAATGGGGAGTTTTGGTGCGTGGGATGGAACAACGCGGAGTTTTTTTTTCTTCTCCTAGGTGTTTAAAAAGAAATTTAAAAAGATTTGCACTTGGCTATCCGAAGTATGATCTATGCGTACGGAACGTTATGCAGACTTGAATGGTCCTTTTTCTTCAAAGGGCTTGGCCAGCAATTTTATACCCACATGGGATGGTGATAATGCATACTAGCGACAATATATTGGAAGGCCTAAATCTGTATCTCTCTCCTTGAGGGCGGCCCTACCACACTATAGCTGCAACCTAAACGTAGCAACCTCGAACGGTCTCAATTCAATCTTAATCTCACCCTTCTCTACCTTGATCTCATCGAGGTCGTCTTCTAGGACATTGGTCTTCCAGGCCCTCCTGACAGGTAAAGTGGTCTTGATCGTCCCACGGCTTTTGCCACCTAGACTATCGTAGATCCTTAGGATGACGCTCCTGCCTTTTCTCCCCGCGAACTCGCCACGCGAGACGTCTTCGTCGTCTTCGCCACGCTTAACTGTGTCAAGGACGAGGGAAGGCGATCCAGTCAGGTTGATTGAATTCAAGAGCGAAGGGTAAGGGGAGTTAGCGGGACGATAACAAAATCTCATGGGATTATTGAAGTTGGCCGCCGTGCGGACAACATTAGAATTCACAGATCCCGTGTGCGGAAGAATGGCGTAACGGATGTGATGGCGCCCTAGCAAGTAGTGACTGTATTAGTATAGAGTTACGAACTTCGCAGAATACCGTCTTCGAGGTATTTACTCACCCATATCCGCATCTGCATCAGGGGCTTTGGGGGCACGGATGAGACTCAACCGCATGACGTTTCCGACGGTAGCAAATCCGTACTTCGAGTCGTTGAGGATGGAAACACCAAAGCCATTTTCTGAAAGATCGGCCCACTTGTGACAACAGACCTCGAACTTAGCCATATCCCAGCTATAAGATAAGTATTTAGCCTCCATCTCGCTACCAACGAAGAGGAAGGATAAGATACTAACCTCGTGTTGTAGTGTGTCGGCCTCCTAGTGATGCCGAACTGCGTCTCATAAGAGGCTTCAGTGTTCACTATATCCACTGGAAATTCCACTTTTAGGAATTTCATGGTTTCCCTCCACTCAACCTCGCTCTGTATTTCTACATAGGATGGACCACCTGAACCGCTTGCCGCAAGGCTGATGGTTGTCTTCACCCAGCTCTTCTCACTAATCTTAGTCTCCGTAACTACGCTAACTCTGTGGGGCCCTTCCTCAACGATCTTAGTTTTGCCTGACTGCAGCTCTTTGCGAGTCTCAAGGTGGTACACCTCAACATCCCAAGCCTGCCAGTATAGGGGTTTGTCGTCAAAGATGACGAATTGGTTCGCTTTCGCACCTCTTGGTATGACCTCGCGGTCAATAGAGAGGTCTACGAGAGATGTGATGTAGCCGTCGGTTACTTCAACTCTGTAGTATGGGTTTTGGAGCTGGAAGACCCCCTTTTTGATCTCCTTGACAGTCGCGGAGTCTTCACATTTGGTACTAGGCCCATCAGGAGGGATGGATTGGTTCGCTTTCACTAGAGCATATGTCCTGGCGTTTGCCGGTAATAAAGAGGGAAGCGCCATAATCTCCTCGCGGTGCCAAGGGAGAGTATTGACTGCCCACAGGTTAGACCCTTCTGATTTTTTATCGTGGAATCCAAGCGCAGATAGGGCATCTCTTATGAGCCTTTGCCCACGGGTTTCAATTTCCGCATATACCTATGGCAATCTGTGAGAAACTATTGCTAGTCTAGGGACAAGATTAATCCTACCTTGTCGGAATCATCGTAGCACATCCTGATAGAACTTCCCGGTAAGCAGTCATGAAACTGGCACAGGAGTACCATTTCCCACAAGTCATCGATATCCGCCTTAGGGTATTTATAGGAACCCTTCTCGCCCTTTGAATCACTAGACAAACTGGCTAGTGTTGCCAAAACTTCGATATCATGTAGAAGCACCTCTGATTTGCGGTTACCCAACTTGTTATTTGACTGCGTGGTATATGTTCCTCGGTGTAGCTCAAAGTAGAGCTCCCCGTACCAGGTGACGTATTTGGTGCCGGATTCGGCCTTCTTCTCTAGCCTTGCAAAAAAGTCGTCCACTGACTCGCCCATTTTTATTCTCGGCAATAGGCCTATCTTGTCGCTCACGCCTCTGCATCGCCTAAGCTTCTCAATATGTTGGAAAAGTGGCCCACCACCACCATCGCCTTTTCCAAACACCAGAAGCGAAGTGGCATCCTGATCCATTGATTTGTGTTGCTGTATGCTTCGCTTGACATCTCCAAAGTGGGCTTCTGCAGTGTAGGTTTCTGAAGGGGGCATGTGGCAAAGAACCTGACTTCCGTCAAGCGCAACCCAATTGAATGTTGTATGGGGGAATTTGTTGATGTTGTTCCAGCTGAGCTTCTGTGTCAAGAACCGACTCATTCCCGCAAGCCGACAGATTTGTGGCAGCTGGCCAGAGTAGCCAAACGTGTCCGGGAGCCAGAAAGTCGTGCACCGTTCGCCAAAGTGACTTTCAAAGAACCTCTGACCATAGATGAATTGCCTAACTAAAGACTCCCCGCTTGGCATATTGGTGTCGTGCTCCACCCAGCTACCGCCAATTGGATGGAAGGTGCCCTTTTTCACTTTTGCCTTCACCCGATCGAAGAGAGAGGGGTAGTCCTGCTTGAGCCACTTATATTGTTGGGCTTGGGATGCGACGAACCTATGCTCGGGATAGCGGTCGAGGAGATCGCATTGATTCGCCCATGACCGGGCAACTTTTCGCTTCGTTTCGGCCCAGGGCCATAGCCAGCAAGTGTCTGCAGATGGGATCGTTAGCAAAGCCCATTGAAGGCGTCTTTCCGAGGTTTGTGGTTTGTGCTATGAGGGGTAGAACGGACCAATATGGCAATGCCCGACACCATATACAAGGGGTTGGTTATCATTTTGATAAACCTTTTCAGAGTCAATATCTTTGCCCAAATACCTTTTAGCAATCTCTCGGCCCTTGAGGACAGACGAAAGGTCGCCCGGAACAAATGCGTCAATGATAGCATTCGCAACTTGAAGGGCTTCGTGCGATTCCCATGAATTACCTGGAAACTCCCGTGCCGCGTCTACTCGGTATGTTAGTGACACAAAAACTGGTCTCCCTATACGATAGAATGACTGAACACGGCTTGCCTTTAATAATCCAGAAGTCGACAAACAATTGCCTCGCGTCCATATTGATAGCGACGATGTCCGCCTTGGTCAACTGATATCGGCTGTCGGGAACCGGTGGCTGAATCGAGTCGCCCCCAGGCGCACTCCCAAACATCTTATTGCAGGCCATTTCAATGTAGAAAATATGTTCTTTTCCATCTTTCCAAGACTGAGGGATGATCCACTCAATCCTATCTCCGCCGGTAAGGCCTTGCAACGGCTCCCCTTTTTCAGTCCAAATCATACCTTCATTTCCCGCATCCCAATGAAACTCCAAATGGTCCTTTTTCTGGAATTTAGGGGGAACAGTGAGGGTAATATGAAACCAGTGTGTTGACCAACTAGGCCCGAAAGATTCCCCTATCTTTGTGTGCTTGTACTCCTCGCATTTAGACGTTGCCTCTTTGAAGCTCGGGCGTGCAAGGTTAGGGACACTATACACCTTGAGCTTCACGGAATTACCACCAGAGGAACAGCCATCCTCCACCATCCTTCAATGACACACGGCGATAAATTAGCAACACCGATTGTATTTGTGCTATACGGGGAACCGGCTCCACTGCCCAAAACCGGCAACAATTGGTGACTTACGAAAGTAGATTGTTTCTTTCATACTGCCCTGTGCTGGTGAATTGATCCAATCTGCTCCTATATATGTCCCAAATCTGTTGGCCCACCGGGCCCGCTGAGAGCTTTGGATATTGGCTAATAGGCTTTGCTTGCGTCTCACCCCCCATGTTTTCTTGACTCGAATCTGGTTCAGTGTTGGAATGTGGTTGTTGTTGCCGTTGTTGCGGGGAGGTAGTACAAAATGGCTGTCAACGATCAAAGCTCGCGCGGGGTTGCTGGGGTCTCGAGCTTGGGTGGGAAAAAGCAACTAACAGGCAAATTCCTAATGCGGTGACTTCTGCTCAACCTATGAGGACAATACTTGTTCTCTCGGCAGAGAGGAATATCGCTTTCAATATGGTTTGGGTCAATCAACAGAACCTAGAGCTGACTATTTAATAGCAGGCGCACAACGCCTAGTATGTATGTCTATGTGGCAGCAAACCAGTGGCACTACTAGCGGCGGTACAGAGTACGCAGTACACGGCCAATCCTTCTCCCCTTGCTGCGGGCTCATGGCAATTGGATACGCCGAATCCCCGCCCCGCCTCGAACCTAAAAAGCAGATCTGCCGAGAGCACGTCGTATGTGGTAGATGCAGCTATAAGAGTAGGATACCGCACACGTATTACCTTCCCCGCCGCATACCGGCTTCAATTGGGTGATACGGGTTAGAAAAGCACAGCCAGAGATCAAGAGTGTACATCATAAAGAGGACTCTACGGTCGGTGTAATAAAATGGTCGAATTTTGCTTCCCTTTATTGAAAATCCACGTTAGAGGGACACTGCTATAGGTGTAACGGATGCAGTGAGCCAGACTCAGCACCTGACTTTTGGTGGTACGGATTGCAGGAAATGCGTACATGAATCAGCGCCCCTCAATGCACATCTGCTCATCGACAATAGTCCGTTTGTGAACCACCACGATTTTCAAAACCTCCTCATCCTCATATTGATCGTCCGAACCGCTCTTAGCATTCTTACACTGTCTCCCGCAACGACCGGGATCGCCTCTATGCACGTAGATTCCGCGTGGGCATAGGTACACCTTCTTGATCATGCGGGATGGGTGGTATTCGACCCTCGTATCCGTCTTGACAGTATCGGTAAGGGCTTCGACGTCGTTCACCTCCACGACCGTATGCAAGATTTTAACCGCCTGAAGGTACGCCTTATCCTCAAGCCACTGCTCCAGCCGGGGTATTTGGAAATACCTGGCCTCCTCTAAGAGCGCGAGATAGAGGGCGTGGTCGTGCCCTTTTGAGTCACTGAAAAACACTGGCAAAACTCCTCGCCGGAGGTATCGCAAAATATGCTCGAACAGGTCGCCATCGGCATCGACGAAATATGACCCGTCAGGCCGCACGTCGTCCCAACGTCCAGAAAGCAGCGAGGAGAAAAAGCCGCATTGGTGTGTCAAAGTTTCCTCGGTGGTCACGAAGCGCCGGTCTCCCACTTGGAGGGTGATCAATTCTCGAGCAGGGCGGTGGGTTGACGTATCTCGAGCAGGGGAGGTAGGAGCGCTTCGGGGTGATTCCAACGACATGCTGTATATACAATCTGGAAAGGTTTTTGCCGCGATACTAATCGTAAATTCAGGTTTATAGAGAATAGGAATCGAGTGCCAACGCCAGCATAAGAGAAATTACCACGTCTTCTGCGGGTAGGGAATTCATATAAGGGCTTGGAGATGCGTTTGCCTCCTACAAGACCCCCTTCAGGCTTCCGCCTCCCACCTTGCTTAGCAACAACACCATTACATCAGATCACCAGCGCAGACAGCCGAAAAGTGATTCTCATCTAGCGGATAATGTGCTCCCAAGCTAACATGAAACTAAAGTATCATCCCAAAGGTGTATCGTAGTTTAGATCTCCGGCTTGCATGGCTATTGAAGAAGAAGAGCACGATAGAAACCGGACTAACATCCAGCTACCCGAGAGCAATTAATCCCCCCCGACAGCTATCCATGCGCTGAGAGGATCAGCCCAGATCTCCCAATGCCCAATTCTCCCTTCCCCGTCAAACCCACTTAGCCTGTAGATAAATTGCTCATCCCAGCTCTTTCCCGTCCTGGCGCTTCTAAACGACGCTTTCGCAACTACACTCACCGCGCCACCTTCTTCATCGTTGCCGTCAGCAGCAGCCGACCGAGTGGACGGGTCAACAATGAAGCCTTCCTCAGCGGGAAAAGTGTCTTTGCTAGGCTCAAACACTAAAACTGCGGCCAAGAGCGTAAAGTAGTCATCGCACGTTTGCAATAGAGATTGTTGCTGCTGCTGGCGGCCGACAAACGTCCTGCCCAGAAACGGCAGTCGGTCGTTTGCCCACGCAGGGCCATGCTCGGTGATTTTCGGGGAAGCTACGAAGAACTGATCCAGAATCTGCGCCGGAGGCATAGACTCCAAGAATGCGCTGCAAAAGGCATGTGCGCGAGACCGGAGCAGCTGGGAGCGGGCGGAGGCCATTTTCCGTCTTGTTCTCAGTAAGTATGGTCTTGAACCACGTCGTCTAGGCCCGTGAGGAACAGGAGAGAGAGTGACATCATTTCCCTCACCCTCGTGTTTTTTTTCCCCTAGGGAGGGAAGACTACTGTTCGGGAAGGGAACAATCTCACGGAATAAGACTTATCAAGGGGATTCCCTGGAGCGGCCGGGAAGAGTTCCTCTCCCCAATTTCCTTGAGAAAAAGGGAGAAAACAACAACAACCTGTACCCTATTGCCTGCAAAACAAACGCAACACAGAAAAAAAATGGTCAAAGTCCTCGTCTTGGGCGCCACGGGCTACGTTGGCTTCCCACTCTGCCAGTCCCTCCTGCGTGCTAACCACAAAGTCTACGGCCTTGCGCGCACCCAGGAAAAGGCAATCCAGCTGGCCCGCGCCGAGATCATACCTGTGCTAGGCTCACTCGAGGACTCCGGGGCCTACCTGGGGCTCATTCGCGACGAACGCATCGATGTCGTAGTCGACAGCATGAGCGGCAGCCCCAACACCGCGCGGGTTGTAGAGGGCTTGATCGCGCTCAGTAAGGAACGGCTTGAGGCTGGCCGTGTCCCGGGGTGGGCGAGCACGAAGCTGGGCTACGTATACGTGAGCGGCATGTGGGTGCATGGCTCGTCTACCTATCCAGTCGATGACTTCTCACCTGTTGGGTGTGCGCATGCTCGTGCGAGCCCCCCCGGCGTCGTGGAGTGGCGGCCTGCAGTTGAGCGCGCAGTCTTGGCTAGTCGAAATGTGCTCGATATCATGATAGTGCGGCCTGCGGTGATCTACGGGCGTGACAATCCGCTGTGGGCTTTTCTATTTCGGCCACTCCTTACGGCGGCGGTGGAAAAGGGTACTGAGGCTGTAAGTGTGCTAGTCGACCCGGAAGCAGTGATCCCGTTGGTGCACATTGACGACACGGTTTCTGGGCTCCGGCAGGCCATTGAGCGACTCCCACTTATCAGTGGTACGGGTGTTTGGCCCGTGTTCGACCTGATGACTAGCAGGGAGAGCTTGCGGGTCGTGATTCAGGCCGCAGCGTGGGCGCTGGGTTTTCATGGCAAGGTGGAATGCGCGGGGGTAGGAGATGATGCTTTGGCCATGGCCATGAGCTGCAGCGCTAGGGGAGATTCAAGCCGGGCAAGAGATCTGCTGGGCTGGCAGCCAAAAATTCCGGGAATGGTGGATGGGATTGAAAAGTGTGTTTTGTCGTTCAGGGTGGGGCCGTTTGCCAGTGCAACCGCTTGAGGAAGCTCGACTTGGTTAGAAGCACAGAGTAGAGAAACAAACATACATATGGCTTCGATCAGAGGATCGTCAAATATATGTTTCATTCCTTAAATGCTCTACCCGTTTGAGTTCGATCACCGGAAGCTATATGACAGGCCCACACTTCCCTCGGACGCCCCGATTCCCACCCTGACCCACGTCGCGAAGGATATTGTTAGGAAACCTCCTAGCTTCGGAAGGTGTAGCCGGGTCTTGCCCTCCCTATCGAGTGACATATACACCGCCTGCGGGTCGAGAAATTGTGACTATTTTAAGCTAATTCGCTTGATCCTCTTAGCAAGGCTCCGACTATGGTCATCGGAATCCACCTTCCTTGGTTGTGGTGATGGCACAGATGAAGGACTGGATCGTTTTGGGGGGCGCTCACCGCTCTCCTGCAAAATAGCCAACAAAGTCGCCCATCCAGAAGTTTGGAGTAATTGAAACCCATCGCCAAGGTCGTGCGAGGTTGCGACTCGACACAAGAGTGCTTCTTCGTCCTGTGAAAAATAGATTACACGTTAGAAATGTCAAGGTGTTCTAGGTTAAAGAATTCAGCTTACCTTGCTAAGAATACCCAATCCATGCAAGAAGCATAGTAAGTGAAAGTCCGAAAGCACCAAAATCCCATCATCCTGTTGAAGGAGGCCGCTACTTCCGCCCTTAGCAGATAGTTGTTTGGCTACAGTTTTCACTTCTTGGCTCTCTCCCACGGCTTGCCTATTCTCAACGGGAAACCCTGGTCCTGTAACTCTGAATTTGGGATTTGGGTCGCTTGGGAAGCCGTGTGTAAGGGTGACCAGCAGGTACTCAACAGGAAAACTGGGTTTTGCATTTTCTTGAACGCTCACGCCATACTCATTAATCCGACGGTAGAATACTTCTGGAATATACCGCAACTTGCTGGGCGATCCATCGTCGTCTTCCTCCCCGCGCACAAGCATAACCGAAGGATCTGCTGAGGGTTCGACTATATCCGCCTTAATCATCTCGACAGCGGAGTTAGAGGCCTGGAAAGCGGAAATTGCAATCCGGTCATCTTCATCTCCGCTGACGACACACGTCACAAAATTTGAGCCGAACAGCCCAGTATCGCTCCACTTAGTCGGTTTCGGATTCCGAGCTTGCAAGCCGGCCGCGAAAGCGACCTCGAGAGAGGAAAGGAAATAAGAATCGATATGACGTTTGCAGATAACAGACCCGTCCCCTTTGCCTGCATCAGTGAGATCGGTAAATATGACTCCGAGTTTCTGCATGCCACATGAACGAGCCACTTCATCAACCTCCTTTTCATTCTCCCACTGTTGTAAAGTAACGCCGTCCGGTTCGCCAATCTGTGGGGGTTCAAAAATAGCCTCCACTACAGCCTTTACGCCCAGAGGAACCTCAGTGTATTCATCGAGCCACCCGTAAAGGAAGCCAATCCGCTGCGAGCCAGATCGTCGCCAAAAGTTCAAGAGGGAGTCAATAATCGTCGGTGACGCGAACTCCACATGATCTACCATCCTAAACGGCTGCGGCTGCAGGGTGATAGCGCTGGGTTGGCATTTCGTGCATATTCCTTCAGGCCAAGGGGGGTGCCCTGATGGGCAGTCTCGCTTTACACAGTAAAACGGTTCGCTAAGAGGGGGCATATACGAGCTCTTCAGTTCCGGTTTGTTCGTCGCTGAGTTTATTTTGCGGAGGTAGGAGTGGAAGGAAAGGTGTTTGATCTTCTTCTCAGCCAGATATTCTGGAGCGAACGGTTCGAGGGGCATGCAGTAGTCACACATCCCTCGGGGGCCGTGTCTGCACATCTTCTGATCCTTTGGCCGTATAATCTTGCCATCTTGCTGGTCAAGTTTGTCGTCGAGCGGCGACTGTTTAACAACTTCCCAAGGATTTTTGATGATTTGCGAGGGCGAGGTTTGAGGGGGTGGAACAGTAGGAAGATCTCCTAAAGGTATGGGAGCGCCGTTGAGTCGATTAGAAGACGAGAGTCTGTGAGAAGGTGGCGGGGACGAGGGGCCTTTCCCGCCTCCATTCGACAACGTAGACTGTTCTTTATAGCCAACGAACAAAATATCGCCATGGCTGAGTACAACATCAGCATTTCCGCATGGAGGTACCCATTCGGCCTGAACCATCAGGAAGTCCCTACCTTAGTCCCACCTGCTGTATTGCAATGTGTTTCAAGTCCTTCAAATATCTGACGTCGCCGTTCGCTGGCTGGTTCGAGACCGTAATGGACGCAGGGTCGACTTTCACCGGAAGTACATTTTGGAGCTAAGGCCATCACATCTTCAGCATCACAACCCCCAGAGCAGTTGAGGTGTAACCACCCAGTGTCGCACGCATACCTTGGCCACCAAAGAATAGAAGGTGTCGGTGGGGTTGACGGTGATCCGATATGTGCCGTCTGGACCGCGGAATCTGAGGATCATTTTCGCGTGAGGACGCAGTGGAATACCTGGAAGTAATAAAACAGTGTTGAGAGGCTCTTCCGTGGGTAGGAAGCTCGAATGAAGAGTTGCAGGTAGGTTTCTCAAGCTTGTAGCAGGGCGGGGAACAAGGTGGATGTTGTGGCGGCTCTTGTGGCGAGTAGATTCATTGCTCTGCAAGCAGCAGCTCGAACATGGTAGAATATTATTAGGGCCATCCATTACTCGCTTGGCAACTCGCTGTCCTTATTGAACACAAATGCATTGGAACAAGCATTTAGAACAGCTTTCGGTCCAGGACATTACTCGAGAAAACCGCAGTTTACTAGATCTATGAAAGCGGATACATGCTGCTAGTATTAACTATTCCCTATGCCGCGGTCGAATGGCGTCTCGACTGCCCCGAATGCTCTAGATTCTGGTATGGCTACTAGGGCTGGCTGGGCTCCTAATGGTTGCTAACATCCAATTACATAGCAAATTATGATCCACTAGAGCATCTCAATGCCATCTTCTCCGATCCCTCCACGCTCTCTTCTGTCTCCTCTATTTCAGATGCTCTCCGAAGTTACCAGGATGAGCTCGATGAGGAAATCGCAGAACTCGTCGTCGCTCAGTCAGATTCAGACGCACAAAGCGTAAAGCAGATCAAAGATGCAAAGGCTGATCTCGCTGAGCTGTTTCGGAAGATCGAGAATGTGCGGGAAAGAGCAACGCAGACAGAGCAGTCGATTGCGGAGATGACCGCTGATATCAAGCGTTTGGACCAAACAAAACGAAACCTCACGCTTTCAATGACAGCATTGAAGAGACTACAAATGCTGACGACTGCCTTTGAGCAGCTGAAAGGGCTTAGCAAGGCTCGGCAATATCGAGAGTGCGGGCAATTGCTGCAAGCCGTCATTCAGCTCATGGCGCATTTCAAATCCTACAGATCTATAGACCAGATTGCCACTCTAAGCCGAGACGTTGCCGATCTTCAGAGAGAGCTCTTGGAGCAAGTCTGCGAAGATTTCGAGATTATCTTCGCAAAGGGGGAAGTGCCACAACGCAGAAGTACATTGGCAGAGTCTTGCCTGGTCATGGACGCACTTGGTGATAATGCTAGATCAAGGTTAATTACTTGGTATTGCAACACCCAACTTCGGGAATACCGCCAAGTCTTTCGGGGGAACGATGAGGTAGCAAGATGGCCCTTCGGTCTACTCGTCCTTGAGCTTACAAAACTTAGGCAGGCTCCTTGGACAATATCTCAAGGCGTTATTCTTGGTTTAAACGGATGCTGAAAACATATGATGAGGAACATGCGGCCATCTTCCCGTCCTTCTGGAGAGTAAATGAATTCCTAGCAAATGCATTTTGCGAAGGAACACGGGACGACTTCAGAGGGATATTAACCCGCTCAATGCGAAGGACCGATGGGCAGACACTTGATGTGAACCTTCTACTTTCATGCCTCCAAGAAACGCTAGACTTTGAGCAAAGTCTAGAACGACGATTTGCCAACGATGTATGTTGTTCAAGCCCACAACAGCGGGTATTGTACTAATGAAGCAGGCCCGCATGTCTACCGACACGCTGAGCTCAAGAGACGAGAAGCCGAATGTATTTGGCAAGGCAATATCTGAGGCCTTTGAGCCGTACCTTAGTCTATGGGTGGAATCGCAAGCCAAGTATGTTTCACAAGCTCAGCTCATAGAATAAGAATGTAACAGGTTTAGGCAACTGGCCAATATGATTCCGAATTACCGGCAGCAACCGCTTAGGCTTCCAGATGAGGAATTCTCACCACAGTCTGTGATTGCATCATCAACTGAGCTATTTCACTTCTACCGGGTGACACTACAACAGTGCGCCAAATTATCGACCGGGATCAGACTAGTCGAATTATCCAAGGCCTTCGCAAAGTACCTAGATGAGTACGCGGAGCAGGTGTTGCTTCATTTCTTGCGAGATCGGCCTGGCGTCCAAACACCTCCCCTAGAGGATGTGATATTAGTCATGAATACAGCCGATTACTGCCACAGTACCTGCGCACAGTTGGAGGGAAAAATAAAAGGTCGCGTTGATGAAGAGTTAAAGGGAAAGATCGACCTCCAAAGCCAAGAGGATGCATTTATGGGAGTTGCTAGTGCTGCAGTGCGGGCATTGGTGCGAAGGGTTGAGATAGGCTGTGAGCCCAGCTGGCGAGAAATGAAGAACACGCCGTGGAGTAAGCTGGATAGTGTTGGTGACCAAAGCTCTTACGTTGCGGAGTTACTCAAACATATCAAAGGCCAATCGGGAGAGATTCTGGAATTAATTACAAAACAACAATATACAAGAGCGTTCTGCGACAATCTGGTAGAACACTTTGCGAATGCATATATCGCAAACATTGCGCAGTGCAGGCCTATTTCTGAAGTAGGCGCAGAGCAGGTGAGCTGTCAGAACCCCATACCCCAAGCACCACGCACTTACTTTTAGTAGATGCTATTGGATTCTTACGTCCTAAAGAAGGGATTTGAGGAATTACCAACCCTCAATGCTGAGCCCGGAACTGCTGTTCCCTCTGGGTGAGACATATCCTCCATCTAAGATAATTTTTCCTACTGACTTCGTCTCCTAGGTATATAAAACAAGTAAACCAAAGCATGACAAAGATCGATCCTCTCCTAAAGACACTCCAAGTCCGCTCGAGTCCCCCAGAGGGCCTCGTCCAAGCATACCTAATCCATATTGGCGACAAATCCGACACCAACTTTAAAAAGATCTTAGACCTTAAGGGTGTGCGTAGACAAGATCAGCCTCATCTCGTCGAACTCTTCCACGCACACCGGGCCTCTCAAGAAACCCTTCTACAAAACTCCCCGCTCTTGACGCCCCTCCAGATCCACTCTTCGCACATTGGACCGAGCAAGAGCTCACTGGGTCATGGGTCTACGCCCTCTCTTCAGGGACGCTTCGACCCCTCAACGTTGGGCTCCGCCATCATGTCCGCGGCAAGGGATGGTGTAGATAGACTAGGTACTCAGACGCTAACATCCTCCAACACCCCCTCAGGTACGGAGTCCCCCTCACAACTAAACGAGGCCACCACCGCCACCACCACAACGAATCTTAATGAAAATTTGCGGAGTATCGGCAAGTTCTTTAGGAGGGATATGGGAAGTTTTGGGGGGAGATTTGGAGGGAATAAGGGCAGCGAGGACTCGGGACGGTAGGCTGTGTTTATGCTCGGCTGCTTTTTAAAATGTAGCCTATTTTATGGTGCAGTTCTTGTATTAACCCGCCATGAGCCGAGGCGTTAGAGCCTCGTAGCATAGACAGAGCCATGCCCTAAATGCCTAAGGATCGGTGGGTCACTTTACCCAGAATTAATAAAAACGGTGTTCTTACCCTAGTCACGCTGCCCCCTTCTAGGGGCTTCTTATGCCACCAATGTTCTATGGAACCAATCGAATATTATCCACAAAAGGCCGAACAGAGCAGGTCCTGCCTATTACCAGCACCAAACCCACGAGTACAAAAGAGCCTATCTTTTAATTATTCTTTGATTAGATGAGCTCTGCGCGGTCATGACTTTTTACCCGGCCCCTTCGGCGGCTCCCTCGCCAGCCTAGCAATCATAGGAATCGGACTTCCCGACCCCGCACTCTCACTATCCCCAACCACTAAAATGCCATTACTAGCCTTGCCATCACCGTCTCCAGCACCACCAGTAGCCACTAGACTCTTATCGTAACTACGGGGATCTACGCCTAAGATACCACCAACGTTATTCCTGTCACCCGGAACAGAAAACTCGCGATAAGCGTAGCGCCACTCGTTCAGGAATCCGCGGATAGCCTTGCCTACTTTATCCTTACCGTTTTTGGAGTGATGACCTGTACCTGTGATGGCGTAGACAGGGCGGGTAGAGGCTTGTTGCTCGAGGAGGACGCGCTCGAGATATTCTACCGCTTCCTCGGGATGGAGGCCTTCAGACAACACTGTCAGCGGAAATCGGGCTAGTACTACTCCCAGCAGCGCGATCCGCAAAAGGGGGTCTACCATGTAGGTCAACGTAGAGTTCTCCGCTGTTAGGATCCTTATTACGCTCCTCATAGAGCTCCCTAGCTGCCTCGCGGTGAGCCTTTCGCATAAGGTCGTTTTCGCTCTGACCTCTAAGGCTTAGAGCCTTTGCGGCCCTGGCATCGTTCCGGTTCCAGGCTTGAGCAGCACTGTGATTTTATGGCCTTAGGTAGTGACATTTTGGGAGCTTTTCAGAATAGCTTACCTTTGCAGAAATTTATTCCTCAACCCACCATGCTTGATTGCCTCGGCACGGGCTTTAAGGTAAAGTTTGTTGACTCTTTCTCCAGTCTCAAGCCACGGTACGTGTTGAGGGGCTGGAATTGCCTGAGAAGCAGGGTTGTTCTCGGCGCGGTTGCTACTTGTGCCAGGCTTCACAGACTTCTGGGTTTTACGGAGATTCTGCCCTGGGCTCGGCGAAGGAGTCATGCGCACAATATCAGCAAGAGAACTAGGATTACTCTCTTTCCCATCTTTGTGTCCATGCCCGTGACCACCACGCTTTCCATGATGCTTCTTTCCGCCCTTTCCGCTTGCTGCACCTAGAGACGGAAATGCTTCTGTATCGTCTACTGGGGGAACAGAGGGGGTAGTTGGTCGGGACTGGTGTCGGCTGGTTGGGCGAGAGTGGGAACGGTAGGATGATCCATCTCCCCCAAAATTTTGGAGCCCCTTGAAGCCTCCAGACGGGGCCAGCCTACCACCATAAATGCCTGGGTAGCCCATAGAATTCGTATACTGATCAGCCGACACCGATTGCAAGGACGGAAAGGAGTGGAAATCTTGGAGTTGGAAGCTCGGCTGAGCATTGCTTACTGGTGGAGAGGCGGAGTTGTCATCTAGGGCGAGGCGATTGACCATATTAGATGGGTCGTGGGAGAAGATGCAAGTGTCTCCAGCAAGACAGTTACCCATGACCCAGTACCTACTAAATCAGCTTAGTGGCTCTAGATAGAGGCCCACTGGGCAAGGTGTAACGTACTTGCAAATATGATTGCTCAAGTCATGGCTAAATCTGCAATCGGCTCTTAAGCAAGAGCCAGTTGATAACCAGAACCTACATACCACTCCACTACGTCCTTGACCTTGTGTAGATGGCGTCGACGGCCTTGGCGGGTTTGTGCTCATCGATTCGCCAATGACTATTTTCCCTTCAGGCGAGCAAACTTGCATGGAACCGGAATCCAGTCCCTTAATTTCCATCAGAGTCATGATTGTAGCGCTCAAATCGTATCCATTCATTTCCAAGGCTCTCTCAATCTCGTCGTCTGTCCTTCCCTCACCAAGTACAGAGCGTAGCATATCATATGGGCTCATCTCAACCTGTTGCGGTTGGATATATGAGGTCCAGAGTCCCATATCCATACTAGACGAGGCGTTGCTGTTCGTCTCATCGTTCACAAGCCAGTCCACAGTGTCGCTACCATAGTCTCCATAGATATCAGGGGCAGGGCTTGTCTCTGTAGGGAACTCGTAAGCGTTCAAATTGGGACTGTGCGGGATCCTAGGACTTGTGAATGCAAGCCGAGGCGAAGGACGAGGCGAAGTAAAGGGTGATGCGGTGGAAGATTTAGCTAGCGTAAATGCTGGAGGGGCGACTCCAAAGCCTGGGGGTGGAGCTGGATTCATGCCTGGTCCTGGGGAACTCGAAGCCATAGGGGTTGAAGCTCGAGCAATCTGCCACGGTGCGGGTGAAGGTCTGCGGACAACGGTATGACGCATCGGGGGAGGAGATGTTGATGGTGCGGCGGACTCGCGGAAACGCCACAGAGCGTCGAGAATAGCATTCTCCAGTGAGTGTCCAGTGAGAGCAGTCTCCTTTTTCAGTAGGTCCTCGAGCCGCTCAGTCTTGTCCTCCTCCTCTATTGCCGAGTCTTCCAGGACGGGAAGGCAAAGTTCGTATACCGTATCTGAAGCCATTTGGGCAGCTCTAACCGTCTAAGATCGTGGATCGGAAGCAATTAAATGCGCAAAGTAGTACAGAGAGCCGTCTTGTGAGCCGCCTGGCACGGCGCCTCTACAGGAGAAAGCGATTGAATGGTGAGGGTAGGCGAGCGACGAAAGCAAGGAGCGCCGTGTAGAAGAAGAAGAAGAAGAAGAAGAGGGAGGGAGTAGCTGTGAATGCCAGAAATCACATATCGGAGCTACAGAACATAGAATAAGTCGAAGCAGGCGCAACAGCCCAGCAGCAGCAGCCCTACGAAGTGGATGGGAGGGAGAGATTGTGTGGGGGCCAGACGGGATGTGTCGGTGCGTAAATAAGAGGCGCTAAGACGATGCTGGAGTGCTTCCTTGGGTGTTGCGTCTCCGTCTGCTGTCTCGAGGAAACATACTCTGATGCCTCTATATTTTCGTGCGGTCTTGCTGGGACGACGGAAGCGGGTGTAGCCTTGTTACGCAAATACACAAGTCTGCTCTACAGAGCCATAAACATCACGTTCAGCCGGGCATCGAGGCTGATTGCACATCTCGCGATCCATGGGTGGGATAGCTCATCCTCACCCTCAGCTGGTAAGGCTGCATACATGTGCTGCATAGCCCTGCACCTCGCCCTGATCTGCCCGGGAATTGCAGTGCTATATGCTCTATGTTACGGGCGATCCGCCGTGAAAAGCGACATCATGCCTGATGCAGTTGTTGCAGTTGTACTGGGGAGAGACTTGACGCCGGCAGCACCGAAGCCAGTATTGGAGCAGCCTGCCGCTCCAGATTGCTGTGACTGCCACCTCTAGAATGCCGATGCTCCCTGCGAAACGAATTGGTCTACTCTGTACGGGGTACTGTACTGTGCAATCCCATTGTTGCTGGTGCCCTGCCCTCACTAACGAAACGCAAAACGTCGGTGTGGCCAGCACCCTCACCCACCGCCAATGACGTACAACCCACTCGACGACCTCCCTCGCAAATACGGAGCAATGTATCGTCGATATGGGCGCAGGGTGAGATGCGTTCTACTCGTGTTGGTACGCCCGTAAACTACGCCATCCTACCCCCGCGTCTGCTCGAGGTCCGGGCCGTGTTGGTAAGCAGCGGCGTTTACGCAAAGTATTGTACGCGGCGCTTCAGGCTTGCCAGCACCGAACTCCGTCTTGCGTAATATTTCCAACACACAAGCACTAAACACCCGATGCCAGACGCCCACAACCTTAGCCAACCGACTTGCAATCCGGTGCTTCCAGTCAACGCCAGACTGTCCTCTCATCCGTCCGGCACGTAGCCACTCAGACCAGGAGCATGTCTCATGAAGATTATGCCACCACCGCGCGCGCTCTGGCATTGCCAGTTTCGCCTCCAGAGACACCTTCTGATGCCCGGCCACCTCTTGCGCGGCCGTGGAGCCGTGGCCATTCGACTTCAAGCCACCGCCGCAGTCACTCATTTTCTCGCAGCGATAGGGGCTTCAAAGAGGACCTTATGAAGAATGCGGACAAACTACAACGAAAGATCTATTCAACAGTGAAGCGCATGAGTTGGTGGCAGAGGATAGCTTCAGTGATACTTTTAGGCGTTCTGGGTGTGTTGGGGATACTTTTTCTGATCTTCAACGAGAAGATATTTGGCGCACTAGTGCCAGTAGCGGTGAAATGGAGAAGCTTGGGGGCCGGGTGGCTGATTAGCTGGATCTTCGTGTTCATCTGTGCCTTTCCGCCCGTCATCGGATACTCTACATCTGTTACTGTGGCTGGGTTTGTCTATGGGCTCCCAAATGGGTGAGTGGACATCAGATGCTTGTATTTTGGCATGACGGAACCGCGCATGCAACGCGAATTCTTCTTTATAACGGTAGACAATAGCTGACATGGCAGAGGGGTATAGATGGTTCATTGCTGCCTCCGCAACAGTTGTGGGATCCTTCTGTTCATTTGTAGTTTCCCGAAACCTGCTGTCAGGCTACGTTCATCGGCTCGTTGCCAACGACAAACGTTTTGCAGCCCTTGCTTTGACGCTCAAGCATGATGGCCTCAAGTTGCTCGTCATGATCAGATTCTGTCCTCTACCATATTCCCTTTCAAACGGGGCAATGTCAACATTCCCTACGGTTCATCCGTTAATGTTTGCACTAGCAACAGCATTCGCAACTCCCAAATTGTTTATTCACGTCTTCATTGGCGCTAAAATATATGAACTAGCTGAGAAAGGAGAAAAGATGGGTATGAGAACTAAGGCAGTTAACTACATTAGCATTGTAGCTGGTGGTGTACTAGGTATAGTGACCGGATGGCTCATCTATCAAAGGTAACCGTCCTTCAATCGCCTAATTCTTAATCGACGAAGCTCACACAACCAATAGAACCGTCGCTAGAGCTCGGCAACTGGAGGCGGAGGAACGTACTAGAGTTCGGGGGTCAGAGAGTAGCACCCGCACATTCTCTGACGATCCTGAATATGATCCTGCTGCCACAGCTGCCTCTCTCATGGATGATGACGTCAGCTTCTTTGAGGACGGGCTTGAGGCAGATGCATATAGGGATGAGCTCACTAGTGACGATGACAGCGTTGTTTTTGGACAAAGTTATCGCGACGACGATGAGATAGGCTTGACCGTCCAAGAACCCCCAGGGGTCCAAAGCAAAGTACCATGAGCCGCAGGTTTTCCTTCGGTCACTCCTTCGGTCGCTATAAAAAATTTTTTTTTTTTTTTTTGGTTTTCCCAAGGCCGCTCCTCAGTGTACGAACGGCTACTTAACAGCATCAACTTCGGTCATGCATACAAGGCGTTCAGGATCCGTTTGTGCTTATTTTGGGGTGTTCCCAGACAAACTAGGCACCTAACAAAGCGTATAGAATAGAATAGACATCACTAGGAAAATGTAAGATAGGAATTGGGTTGGGCACAATCGAATTCGAGTTCGAGTTTCACCGCAGCAAGTGGGCAGAAGAATTGACGTCATGTGACACTAGCCTTGGGGCGCCAAGACAGATTGCAGATGCGGGCATGAGCTGCTTCAACGAGAACCAACCCAGTTGCACTTCTATCGACAACGTTTACCTGAGGTAAAGAGTGCTCGAGTCCCCCTCCAGTTCGCCCTTATCACCTATCTGCTCTTTCTATACGTAGCAGCTCTTCTCCTTACAACCAACAGCTGTTCAGCCTCCTACAAGAGGGTTACGTCGACATTTGTCGTTTATGGATCACGGCGACTTTGATAGCGTCTCATGGCGGAATGAACTAGGAAGTGATGGCTCACGGCCTGCAACGGCTGGAACAAGCGACGACGATGCTATAAGACAGAGACACGACGCCAATGGCAAAAGGCGAGCAAGAGCAGTTACGCCCCCTCAAGCTGGATATAATGCAGATGCTTTGGATCTTGCTGGAGTGGGTGATGGGCGCCTAGAGTGCACAGTGGGTTCCCCACTGAAGGAAAGCGATGGCTCAAAGGACGCATTTGTGTCATACCTGGTCACTACGCATGTAAGTTCACGTTTCCCACCCCATGCCATCGTGGTTAACCCGTCTTTAGACCGATTTCCCTGCCTTCCAAAAACCACATGTCACAGTTCGTCGCCGGTTCACAGATTTTGTATTCCTTTACAAGGCTCTCTCCAGAGACTACCCGGCTTGCGCCGTGCCCCCGCTGCCCGACAAGCATAAGATGGAATATGTTCGGGGAGACCGCTTCGGTCAAGACTTCACCTCTCGTCGTGCTCACTCCCTCCATCGGTTCCTCAAGAGACTCACTCTCCACCCTGTACTCAGACGAACGCCCTTACTCACAATATTCCTAGAAAGCCAGGATTGGAACACGCACATGCGGTTAAGGCCGCAGAGAGGGTCATCAGCATCAGATCAAGGCGGAGGGGGTGTATTCGACAACTTCGCGGATACATTCCTCAATGCATTCAGCAAGGTCCATAAGCCTGACAAGCGCTTTATCGAAGTCCGTGAAAAGTCAGATAAACTTGATGAGGACCTTGGCCACGTAGAGAAAATTGTTGCTCGAGTAGCCCGCCGGGAGGGTGATCTCGAAGCAGATTACACGGAACTCGCGACCCAGTTTCAGAAACTTCTCGTCTTAGAACCAGGCGCAGAAGCCCCAATTCACGCGTTTGCCACTAGCGTGGAGGCAACGGCGGCGGGCATCAAGGGCCTCAAAGAACACACAGATCAGGACTACCTTGGTTCGCTCCGCGATATGGAGGCCTACATAGTTGCTATCAAGTCCCTGCTAAAGACCCGCGAGCAAAAGCAACTCGACTTTGAGGCTCTGACCGACTACCGCAACAGAGCCGCTACCGACCGAGACATACTTGCTGCATCGCACGGCAGCTCCAGCCTCGGAGGACCCGGTGGCTTTCTTCGCAGCAAGATCGAGGACGTTCGCGGGGTTGATCATGAGCAGTCGAGGCGAGAACGGGTACGAAAGTTGGAATTGCGGATTGAGGAGCTAACGCGAGAGGTGGAGGAGGCCAAGAAAACCACCGAAGCCTTCGACGAGGAAGTCGTACGGGAGGTAGCCGACTTTGAGCGTATCAAAACAGCAGAGTTTAAGGATACCTTGGGCGGGCTCGCAGAGGCGCATATAGAGTTTTACCGGAGTTCCATTGAGACATGGGAGCGGTATTTGAGGGAAATGGAAACCGAAGGATTGGCTTCTATTCAGTAAAACTTGTCCGGCGCTTGCAGGAGCGGGCGCGGAGCTGGGTCTTTATAGACACGTTACCATGGAGTTACCAGTCTTGCGGGTGGAAATGCCAGTACCCGCTAGACCGTCGCCGCCTCGAGCTACGTCGTGCTTGCCACGCCGCCCAGTTCCAGTATGTCCACGTAGCTATTGTAGCAGACCTGGACCATAATAAATGAACATACGTATTGAGCCCAGCCTCTAAGTTTCCATGCGATATTCTACCAGTGTTGTATGAATAGTGGCCTAATTGCTATCATCTCGCTCTCCCCCGCGTCTCCTTCCCCTTACTATCGTCACTTTCTGCGCCTATCCCCACCGTTTCTAATTCTTCAGCCCGCAGGCCCCCCAGTGGTTCCGGTCTGCCAGGGTAGAATATTAGTGTTCAACTCTTCACAGTCGATGTTCTAAATCGATTGCCCAGAGTAGGCCTGGCGCATCGCTCCTCTACAAACCGCAAAGCTCTCCTACCGCTAACTCAGTTCTTTGAGTCATGCCTGTTCTCCAAAACTCTGGCGTATCGGAGTAACTGGCCCGGTTTCTGCAATAGGTCCCAAAAGAGGTGGATTTTTTTTCTTTCTGACAGTAATAATAACACACAGATCCCTCGAGTCACTCACATATTGACCAATTACAATTCTCATATCCTGATTCCTATCTCACCTAACCCTCCCTCAGGTGGATTGATTAAAGACGTCTGAATAAGTCTCACTTCAGCATGTGATTCCCCCCAATGTCTCAAGGCTAATTGAATCTCGCCTTATTAGAAATGAGTTGCAAAAACGGCGGGTTGATGGGCTAAGGAATCCGAATGCAGCCATCTGGAAGTCAAGTTCAACTTCAGTGAAATGGCTTAATTTTTTTTTAGTAATGGGGTGATATACGACGATTTTGAAGGCCGATTCTGCATCATTAAGAAAGAGACGGCAATCCTCTCAAAAATTGGCATCCACCAGTAGGGGGAGAAAGACTATCTCCCAGCAGGAGGTTGAAGACTATCTCCCGGTAGGAGGAAGAGGCTGCAAGGCTATCAAACGCAAGGCTAGCAACAAAGAGGCCGTAGGCCCACGCCTACAGGAGGGCAGGCGGAACGGAATGCGGTGACGCAGATCGAATTCAGGGACACACAGATTGAGTATGAGAACACGTAGGTTGACAATAAAGAACCTTGGGTCGTGCTCTTTTCGTCTCTTCCTTCGATGTTTACGGGAAGTCTAGCCGGTGGAAATGGGACTGCGGGGGTCTAATCGGTGGATCCACTCTCTCCACAGCACCCGGCGCTCTGCAGCAGGCATGGGCTTCCAGAGCAGGGTATGGGTATGATGCTTCGTAGTGGGCATGGGCCCCGGGGTGGTCTGATGCGACTCTCCGCAGTCGATGTTCTCTCTCGACTGCCCGGAACCGGCCCGAAAGTCCCATACAGAACTTATGCTCTAAGGGCACGTCTTCCCCCTGGTGGTTAAAGGGTTGTTCCCGACGTTTGGCAGACCGAGTGCAGGACAGGCTGAGAGGGACATCTCTGTGAGCTGACGGTGACTTGGCATATTGCTGCGGATGCCAGAAAGAAAAAAAGTGGGGGGGAAAAGGAAAAAGAGGAGGATTATCAACCAGTTTCCCTTGTTCTCTTCAGCTCGGGTGTTCGCGTCGGGCCGTCAGATCTCCCCGCGCTGACTTGACTGGCTGGCGCAGGCTGGGGAACAAGATCAGCAAGGACGACGAAAGCGGGTAGGAATGTTGTACAGGTACAGCATGTACACGACTGCTTACGATGCCATGTGTAAGACACGTTATCTATCGTCACCACTCAGCTACGCTCGAGCCTGCGACAAATGTCGCAATATTCCCTGCAGAACATCTTTCTAATTCGACACAACTGCCCTATCGGCTTGCCGACACGCCCCGGCAACAGGAGGCATCTTGTATATTGGTAATATACGGAACGTCCAATACGCACATACACATCCACTTTTTACTCAGAAACGGCAGCGTCGCGACTAAGAAGGAGAAATAGAAAGGAAAAAAGGGATGGGACGGCCAATCGGACGGCCTGGCGATGAATCCAGCATCAATTTCTTCCCTGCGGTCGGCCATGTCGCAATGACAACGCTCACCCAGAACCACAGCCCCAAGCAAGGGTACATACCAAGAGTAGCACAGCGAGCGTGCCACCACTCAGTATTTGTCCGCAACACTCCAGACCCAGGCAAGGCAGGTGTGAGTCGCGGACACAGTGGGTTCCTGGTTCGCTGAGCGTACCTATCGTGCTGACTCTTGGTGTCTGTAGCATATTTTAATCTCGAGCTCCAGCCCAATAGACTGCGAGATGAGATGGGCGTGCGCATTACCATCATCGTCGTCATCATCATCATCACCACCATCACTATCATCCATCATCGCTGCGGCGCAGGTACAGTACATACATACGGAGTACATGCCATGTACGCCAAAAAGCAAGTGGGGCGCAGTTGGGACGGAGGACCGGATCTCGCCGCCCTTGGCTCTCGGCATCGCCTCTGCCCTATTCCCATCATCAAATCCATCGCTCTTACATAGCACATCTTGCAGCGCCAAGGCAATGCCCGTCCTACAAGGGATTTTTGCCTATCCGCACGTACAACCACAACATCCTCAACGGCCACACTACAGCCAGCCAATAAACACGATATAAGCAATTTCCAACCAGGCTTGCAACCCAATATAACAAATCAACCCGGTTTAAGGGAACCACATTCCAGAACAACACCCACACCCAAGGAACAAAGGAACATTAAAACGCTCTCCTCCAAAACCCCCTACTCATTATATATACATACATATACATGCATCTACTTGCACGTTCGTGCGACCCCCGAGCTTCAAGCTTCAAGCTCACAGTTCGCAGTTAAACTATGCATGAGGTTACCTCCACAACGCGCGCACAGGCCATCCCCAATGGGACAAAGTGAAACGGCGCCGAGGTTCCTGAGGGCAAAGGAAGGGAAGGAGGAAAGAATCAAGGAACGAAGAAAGAGGGAATAAACGCCCGCCGGGATGCATCCCCCCCCCAAACTCCCAACTCCCAGCCTCCGTCCTAGAGCAAAACGCACGAGCTTAGCTTCCTGTTTTATCGTTGGTTATTATTTTTTATTACTATTGCAACAGGTATCAACTAGAGAATTGCGGGTAGGGTGGAGGGGGGGTAAAAATAGTATGTGCGTGTGTGTGTATGTACAATATAGCTATTTGTAATTTATACATATGGTACTTGGTACTCTGTATGAACACCGCCTTCGCTTTAGCATTATTAAAGAAGGGGAAACTTTAGGAGGAAAAAAAAAAAAGAAACCAAAAAAAAAAAATGAGACTGATGGGATAGACATCCGAACCCTTCCTTTTTTCTTTTTCTTCTTTAATCCAAGAGTACATCTGTATACAGAGTACATCTGTATACCTTCCCCAAAATCTGGGCCAGAGAAAAAATTAAAAATAAAAAGAATACTCCCTACACCAAAGCCCATGTAATTTATACCCGTCCCGCCCAGTTCTGCGCCGAAATGCTCCAGTTACCTTCGAACAGAGCCGGCCAGCACGAGATATCGCCATACACCCAATAGCAAAACAAAAGGACACCAAATGGGAATACAGGAGAGTGAGAAAAGCCTATTTGCTTCTCCGCGTGTCGGGAGACATAGCCCCACGAACGGGGGCAGAAATCGGACCCCATTCCCGTCCCTGGTAGACCGGCGAACAGGGTAATGAGAAGGAAAGTGCCGGTGGGGCGTATTTGGCCTCACAACCAAAATGATAGGGGGCTTCGCTCCCTGTGCTGGGGTAAACCCGCTCAGTGGCAGGCTCCACCGTACTCGAAGTAACCACGCTCTCCGGGGACTTGACGCCGGATGAGAGCATCTCGTATGTGCAGGGGTCCTGTGGGAACTGGCAGGCATCGACGCTAACAAATTCTTTAGGCCTTCGTCTGAGCTTTTTCTTGAACAGTTCAATCCAGCCGGTGACCATCCCCCACCGTGCAAAGAAGATCATGCACCATATGCCATTCATCTAGGATGAGTCGTTAGCTATCGCTCCGTTCTAGACGCAGTAGCCCTGGGGCATCGGGCTTACTGATAGGAGTATGAGAACTGCTATTACAGTTGCCTCATTGACAACCAGCTTCTCGGCCAACGGCAGACACCGCTTCTTGTTCCCCCCGGTGAGGGCGAGACAAGTTAGCCATGGCTTTGCTTTGTCAAAACTCTTCTCAACGACCCCTGTCGACTCATCGAACCTCAAAAAGACGATGGAGAAAAAGACTACGTCTGCAAGGATGAGAATGACAATCAACATGCCGCGCCATTGCAAAGCAACTACTCTCTGTATTCTTTGATACGCCTGACGGGCGGACACAGTTCGGATACTCCCAGAATACGAAGGCAGTGCAGAGCTGTCTGTCGTAGTTCCGTTTTCGAGGAGTGAGTTGATATATACTCGGATGCAGTAGCCAAATCTAGACTGAATTTAGGAACTTGACTACGTCAGCGATTTCTAGAGTACTTACGTAGAAAACTGGATGATGATCGCAGCGGCAGCAAATCCAAGCATAGGCCCCCAGAAAACTTCCAATCCCTTTGTATGATTAATTTGGCATGTGTCTCCAAATCGAAAGGAGACGCCGGTGATACCGAGAACGAGGCCAAGGAACAATGCGGGAAGCCCCCAACCGAAGAGCTGTGCTCCAATAAAAAATTTCTGTCCGGCTACGATCTGCCAGCAGATTTGTAGGTGAAGGGAGAGGGCTCGGAGGAAAACTGCAATCTTCTATCAGTGCATTATGCGAATGTTGGATACCGTGGAATCCATACCCCATATTACAGCACACCAGCCTCCTCCCAACAAGAACGTACCAGATAACGCACAGCTTATACTGGATCGCATGTCATAAGGGGTGATGAGGTTGATACACTGCTGGGGCCTCGATACGAGAGGGATTATAAAAGACACCTGCAAATGCGTGTCAGCACGCCCACGACATGGAGGGGGTGGTAGCCGACCTCCATGAAAATGATGCCAACTGTGAGAGATACGCTGAGGTAATGTCGATGGGTCTTTTCAACGGGTAGGACAGCGAATGAGACTAGTATGAACATGCAGAACACGATGCCTACTAAGTTGATGTAGTTGCTGATGCGGTGCAGATCCCTAAAGTCTATGGCTTATTGTTAGGCTTGGCGCAGCTGAGCATATAGATATGAAAACAAGGTCGTACTATCTGGGTACACCCAATCCGTCTTTGGGCACGGAAGGCAGCAAGTGATATTGCCTCCCGGCCCTGGTGTATTGGAACATAGCCGGCCCATAAGGTCTAGGAAGGTCAGCCACAGCGTGTCCAGAACCCGCGGAGCTGATTGGCATTTGACATACATCCGTGTGTTGAAGGAAAGTCTGCTGCATCTAGAAAAGGTTTGGGGCACCTGGGGATGGACATTCCGGCTTTTCGAGGGTGGCGTGTCTGTATTTCCTGGGCTCCTGTGGATCGCGGGCGAAGCTCGATTCACGTATGCCGTAAACAGCGTGCAATGTATAGAATCATGAGAGACAATACAGACTTGCAAGGAGTCGAGGACGTGCGAGCAAACGCGAGGGGCGACACATGAATACACTCTCTGGAGCAGAGGCAAGAGGCAAGAGAAGGGGCGGGTAAGCCGAGTTGATATACGGCCATGGTGGGTGTGGAACCGCGAGAGAGCGCCATTGAAGGCCGCACGCGAGCTTCGATGCTAGCAACAGTTGACAGTGGGTCCAGCAGTCACACCCCAGCAGACGCCAGGACCAGGGATTTGCATGGGTTCTGCACCATCCCGGGCCATTCGGTTGCAGTCAGGGCTCTCGATCGCTGGGCTGTTCCTGGCTGCGCTCGAGTGGCAACGTGGGGCTGCTGCTGCGACTGGCCGAGGGGATGAGAGAGAGCGCGAGCGGGAGTTGATTCGCACCGTGTGCTGCCTCGGCATGCAGCCAAGTCGGTCATGCTATGTTAAGCCTGTTGTTATGCCCGTTTGCGGTTGCAGTCTTGCTCTTCTACGCAGTACAAGATACGTAGGTCCGTATGGGGGGGTTCTGGACTGCCACAGCCGGCGGCCATCACCCATCATCACCCATCATCACCTCAGCCCGGCCGCCAAGCTCGCGACGCTTGTTGCTACGCCACTCAGCCTAATGCAGCGTTTCACGGGTCTGCCGTCCTCACGGGAGCACTGTCCCCCAAGTCAGCTGCGGAGTACTCGGGGTACTTGTAGTCTGTATCTGTACCTGTACTTGTACCATGCACTCTGCACTCTTCGAGGCGGGGCATTTCTGGTCTCTCGATTGGCGAAGCGCGGGAACTTGCGATTCAGCGGAACGGCCAAGCCGCCCAACAGCTTGCTCAGTCGCGGCGTCGCACTCCCCCACCCGCCTGACTGACGATGTTTCTCTGGCGCTTCGTTGCCTGGAGCAATGGCGTGTGAAATGCCACCCACACGCTAGCAACGATCGATCAAAGGGTTGCTGCTCGCTGGCGATTGGTAGATTCTCGAGAGTGGAGTCCCAGTCCGTATGCGCCCAATCGCCGGGGTGATCCCCCACAAATGTTGATGAAGCTTCGAGTTGGCTGGTGGTCATGCTAGTTAAATTAGGAATACACGCTCCGTATTCTCTTGTATTTTGTGCAGCCTAGCGATCGCCAACGTTCCATTTCGCCCTTGCACTCAAGAAATAGGACGTGATCTCTCAGATACCAGCGGCGGATTACAACGGCAAATTGACTAGAATTGCGCTTGCGTCTGTACACCTATACTGCGTGAATACACATGCTCCGTACATTGGGGCGCGGGAAAACCTAGCACGTGTGCTAGGTCTCATCACCCTGATAGAGTTATTACCCCGGGAGCAACTCTACACCGTCTAGTCCACGTCTTGCTTTCGGGGCAGCCGATGTCACGGTCATTTCATGTGTTCGGTGGTCGTCCCGCTCAGGACAACACAGCCTTTTTTTTCTTCACGATTTTGGCTCTGAGAAGGCCGAGGCTTGTACGAACTGGTTATTGGACTGATCTATATACACTACTGTATGGGAGCTGGTCTGGGGTTTCGGAGTGGTTATACTATCGTTTCTGCTCGGACAAGGTTCCTGAGTTAATGCGAGATCTGTCTTCACTAAATACGTGTGATGTTCAATAGAGGCCCAGGTATCCGGAGGAGTTGCGCGCACCCGTGTTCAAGAGTTCGGGGTAAGAATATGGAATTGGACTTGAAAGTAATAATAACACAAGTCTGCTAGCGGTGGCCCTTTTGGTACAGCTATCTTCCGGGCGATGTCTGACATTGGTTGACGCTGAGGCAGGAAACGGGGGGATCAGGAAGTATACCGATACTCCGCCAGAATCTCACCAGCGATTCGTCAGAGGCCTACCTAGGCAACTATTCTATAGTGTCCTTAGCGGTGATTTCTAATGGATGCGTAGAGACCCGCGGACGGGCTAGGTTCTAGAGACATTCGTGCATATTCCACAGCCTATCTTATACATTAGCTCCCATGTTGTCCAGTACAAAAGCGACTTAAAGGGAGTATTGGGGTGTGAGAGAGGCAGCGATTCAGAAGTCCATTTAGATCATCGAAACCGGGTAAAGGGTTCCTGACATAAGAGGTACCAGAAAATAAATTGATTCAGGGTATTTTCATCAGAACAGGTTGCCGGTGATAAAAGATTCGGGGCGTGCGAGGAGGCATGAACCACTTACGTGATAGAGATTAGCCGATAATCATGGGCCGGAGATGGTTGAATCTCTGGCTTTGTTGTTGCAGCGGAGAAGATTTTGCTTTGGCGACACGAGGGCTGAGCCCTTAGCGTCTAAAATCACCTGACGCACAATTCCCCGGACCCAAAAAGCCACCAAACGAGTCACGGTTCAACATCCTTCATCGATAACAGCAAATATGGGTCGCCTTCACAGCAACGGAAAGGGCATATCGGCCAGTGCTATCCCCTATTCTCGAACTCCCCCAGCATGGCTCAAGACCCCTTCCAAGCAAGTCGTAGATCAAATTTGCAAGCTCGCAAAAAAGGGTTCTACACCATCCCAGATCGGCGTTGTTCTCAGGGATTCGCACGGTATCGCGCAAGTTAAGGTTGTTACCGGTATGTCTTAGCCGTCGTTGGGCATTGTAACGAGTGATTTCTGACGTTCTGCTTTAGGAAATAAGATCCTCCGGATCCTGAAATCTAATGGTACGATACACAACACCACCAGTCTGAGATTACCTTTCGGTCGTGGCCTATATGTTCCATGGGACTATACCTAGTTTCACCTCCGACACCGCCTCTGCTTGGTATTAAAACTGACAGAGTGATTTTTATCGTAAAATAGGACTCGCACCTGAGATTCCTGAAGACCTCTACATGTTGATCAAGAAGGTATGCTATTTTTATGTATACCTACTCTCTGTAGTAGCTTGCTTACTGAATATCTGTAATGCCATAATGATACAGGCTGTTGCGGTCCGCAAGCACCTTGAGCGCAACCGCAAAGACAAAGACTCGAAGTTCCGCCTCATTCTCATTGAATCCCGTATTCACCGCCTATCGAGATATTACAAGACTGTTGGTGTTCTCCCTCCGACATGGAAGTATGAGAGCGCGACGGCGAGTGCATTAGTGGCATAGGTGAAGTCGGCAGGGTCATGGGATCGAACTGGAGTTCTTATCGACCAGATTGTAGAATAATACCTCTACCCGTCTGAGCGGAAGTAGAAAATAACGATCCTTTGCTGCTAGCTAAAGCGCATATCTCCGGAATTCTAAAGATCGGTCTAACCTTTTCTTGAGCGAGGATACATACATTGGAGAGACGAACTAATTAATTGTTCATTTTTGATGATAGAGATCCGCTAGGAATTGTATGACGGCTTGTAGTGGCACGGCCATAGCGTAGCATATGGGGCCAAAAAAAAAAAAACACGCCGATCGCCCCTAGAATAGGACCTAATAGCGAGAGAGTGTTGCCCAAACCCTACCCAAGCCAACGTAAGGTGTATGTCCCGGTGGGAAGTAACTATTCGCCTACGTGCCCTCCAACTCCCTGCTCCTCTGCAAGAGGTATTCACCTAGGACTCTCAACGGATCTTTCGGTCTGTGAATTGGTGTTGGGGTTAGCACGATACATATCTGATACCAGACAACCCAGTGTCGCCCTAGAGATGTAGATGACACAGAAACTAAACGAAGGACTAACTGATCCCGCGCTAGGTCTTTCATCCCTTCCAGTAACACTCCCGTAACTTTCTCATTAAGATATCTTCGCGCTGGGGCGCCGTGCGGGATGGCAGCATGAAGGATTGCGGGGTTGGCATCGGGAGCTGTAGATGAGGGACGAGAGACAGGGTCGTGGCCGTTTGTTGCGCGTGTTGGTGTGGACGTGCGTACTGGTTGCGGGGTTAATTGTGCTGGGATCATCGCTGAGGGTACTGATGCTGAGGGTGCTGATGCTGAGGGTGCTGACGCTGAGGGTTGAGTGACTGGAAGAGGAGATTGTTGCTAAGATTACCGTTAATTTGACGGCACGCCGGATAGCTGCTGGGGCTGAAGTAAAGGAATTATACCACTTGTTGCTGCAGCGGTTGCTGTTCGCATTCAGGGTCTCGCATTACCGTGTCAAACGGGGGGTTTGGGAAGGACGATTGTACATGAGAAGGCGGGGACTGTGTGGGGGCTTGGTTGCTTAATTCACTCCGTGGCTGGTATTTCTGAATGGCATCCTGGTACTGCTGCGCAGCAGCATCCATGCTTGTTGGGGAGGCATCTGTCATATTGGATAACTATCCGTTTCGGACGGTTCCTGCTAGGTCCTGAATGAAGAGATGCGAAAATAGTCACGTGGTCTCGCGTTTTTGGGCGGCGCGTCGCACGAAGAATCGCTGCACCGACCTATATGACAGGAAAGATGCTTGGGAGGCGGATCAAATATCCACCTTCGACCAACTCCAACCTGGATACCGACTCTGTGCGTTTGGTAAAGAGGCTAAAGAGGACTGAGAATGGTGAAAGTTTATATTCAGGTGCAGCATTGTCGGAAGACGGTGATGTGGACCCTGCCGTGCCCGGCGTCGACGATACGTTGGAACTCGGCCAGACTAGCCTTGAAACGGCCTTACCGCCTGTCGGGACAGACAAAGAATCCATAGAAGAGTATGAAATAACGCGAGCCAGGGATATACGGCGACGGTCTGGTGAGTTGGAACTGGGAGCAAGGAGGACGTCCATATACGTGGACGCCTTCAACTACGCGCTGGAGACGGTGCTAAAGGACGAGAGCCATCTCTTCGATGAGGCGGAGTCAGCTATCTTCGAGACTTGGGCGCGGCTAGATTATGGGGCCCAGTATCTGTACGTTTGCGCTCGTAGCCGTCCCTTCTCGTGAGATTGGCCTCCAGGCTAATAGCTTACGGGTTATAAAGCTACGTCCGCCTCTTCTTGAGAAAGACGTCAGCATGGCACCGAATCAGCCGTCTAGGCTACTGTAATGATATTGCAGATTTGCCTGCGGCTATCCAGGCCCTTCAAGAAACTCATCAGCTGCCGCTACCTCCGCTTCCTGCCCAAAGGTGTGCTGGTCAGCTGGATCTTCCGGAGGCCGTCAATTCAGGATCCTCATTTACTTTTGCAGACCGTTCAGAGAATGAAATCACTACATTAGAAGAGGCTTCATCTCTCTTAAACCTGGACGAACTGAAGGTCATCGCGAAAGAAGCAAAGATCAGCGGCAGGAATAAACAAGAACTCTTGAAGTCACTGCATAGTGCGAGTAAGGGACAGCGGGGCCTCTCATGGGGTAACGGGGATGGTAAAGGCCTGGACACGTTTACTCGGTGCAACCACAGCCAACACCCGAATCAGATAAATGGTCACTCTCCAGGCCAAAGTTGCAGTGCGGGAGCCAATAGAGATGACCACTTCGTTCGCAAAATATTATTACAGACAGGATCTTGTATTCGCCTTTCTATTACGACCTTGAGACTCTTCGAAAGAGTGCATCTAGTATTTTACCGGTCAACGGAGTGGACTGAAAAATCCCTCACGACAATCGTCCTCTCTAAAATCTCGCGGCGGAATTTTCCAGAATACATTGTATCTCGTTCTGCAAATATTTTTCCCTCTCGCTCAGTCCTGCTGGAGTTTGAAGCCGCAATTCGTACGCAATCTGTCCTCGATAACCTACTAGAATTCAACGGTAGTTCTAAAGAGGGCGCATATCAAAGAGTCGTCGGCATGTTTGAAGTTGTTTATCCACGCTGGAAGCTCCTTCTTGAAGAAGAAAAACGAAAAGAAGAGCGCATATATACCAGCGGCGAGGGTGTATACCTTCGCCGGTTTTCCCCAGCTTGGGTCTACACTCGAATCGTTCACAAAGCAGCATATGTTATGGGCAGATTGAAATTATATAATCGCGAATACGAGCTCCTATCAGAGCTGCTTTCCCAACGTCTATTTCATTCCGCAAGGAGGGGAGCGTGGTATCAACGCCGAGCACTCATAGAGGAGCACTATATGGTAACTCTCTCTCCTAACGGTGAAGGGGAGGTAGAGGCGGAAAAGAAAAAATGGAAGCGGGTAGCATTACGAACGTGCGAAAGCGGGCTTGAAGATAACGATTGCCATTTGATCTATCACTACGACCTGCAGAAACGGATCATGAAGCTCGAGAGGGCTCTGAAAGTCGTCAAGAAGGAACAGCATGACTTCGGGCATGTGCTGTTGTCCAAAGCAGCGGAAAGAGTGGTAAGAGGTGTTCAGGTCTCAAAAGACAGAACTGCTGAGCGAAAGAAAGACGACCAAAACATGGGCCCCTCGCGGGGTGCACAGACTGTATGGCTCGACCAACAAGAGGGTGGAGGGGAGTGCCGGGTTGAGGCAATGTGTCTTAGTTGGTATAGAGACCAAGGCTGGAAGGGCTACCATTCCGAAGGTGGGATCTTGAGAACTCTAGTAAGATTGGGCTCATTCGCAACGACGTGAGCGCTAGGGCTGATGATTAGGGTGAATAGTTTGCCTATCTCTTTTATGATATCCTTTTCCTTTACGTACCGAACGTTTTCCAGACTACATACCAGACCTGTCCGCTTGACCTGCACACTGACGCTTTTTACGCCTCGCGAGCATCAGAGATAAATCAACGGTTAACCGGGATTAGCAACGGCGAGGCAGAAAGTCTTGTAATTGAGTTAGACAAGAGAGGTAGGGATATGAAACTATGTGTTGTGGGTTTGGACTGGGGATTCGAAAGAGAGGACTTGCTGGAGATCGTCAAGGTTGGATATCACGACTGAGATATCAATATACCGATTCTAATATATATTGTGACAGTGTTTTAATGGCGGAGCGTTGGCCACAATTTGCAAAGTGGTGTGTTATTTCATCCCCTCTATCCTATATATCAGCTTACTAAGATGGGACTATTTCTAACCTTAAATAGATAGCCCAAGAATATAGCCGTCGTGGTGGTGGAGTTCCCGACCTCTTTCTATGGAACCCCGAGACGAGAGAGGTCATGTTCGTAGAGGTGAAGTCGGAGAACGACAGGCTTAGCGACACACAGCGGTTGTGGATCCATGTACTCATTTCCGCAGGCATTAGGGTTGAGCTGTGCAGTGCTATTGCTGCAGAGGCTAGGCCCGCAGAATGAGCTGGTGACGCCGCAGTTGTCGGCATGCTTGCTCGCATTTTCAGGACAGTTGGTTAAAGCTTTTTGTATTATCCGTCATATCTACTTTCCTAATTAAGGATAACGGTGCGGGAATATGTAGATGGCTGAAACAGAGGTATTGTTGGGAACAGCTCGCATGGTTAACACGAACACCGTTCTTAGCTCGCTGAACTTGTGTATATAAGGCCCACGGGCGCTTACCTCGTAGTTTATGACGAGACCAATATACTGCTTTTGACCATTGCAACGGACCTTCGTCCAACAGGTATGGAAGTCTTCGCGACCAAAGGAGACTCATCAAACCCGCCGAAGGCGCACTCCCCTCTAAGCAAATAATCGCCTGATAACTCGTCACACGGGCAAAGGCTGACCTAAACCCCCCAGCAGCCTGAAAGGTCGATCTCCCACTTTTATGCTCTCCGCCACCACCACTCACCCCAGCAGTTCTCCTTACACGCCCGCCGGAGCTAGGACCTAGCAGTTTGCACAACATGGAATAGGTAGAGAGGCGGGGATATATAGCTGCCAAATGTTCTGAGGCTCTAGGCCATTCATGAAACTGCCTCCCCCGTAGAATCGCGATTGTGCCAAGCAATCTGCACAAACACAGACGTGCGCCATCTCAGAGGAATCCAGATTCAGCAACGAGAGAGTCCGTGTCAATTGCTGTCTGCTGCGCGTTGCAACAGAAGGGCGTGTAACATACACCCGGCGCATTGATGCCGATCGTTGCTGTGGTTCAGTTCCAAGCAGGAAGAGAGAGTCGTGTGCAAGTCGCGTCCACCACAGCGAAACTTCACGTCAACCCGAGCACTTGCTGTCGACTGCAACAATCGGAGCCTTTTCCTGTCCTTGGCCTGTCTGCATTTCCCCAAACGCCTCCATCGTCCATTCATCCATAGCCAGCTCCCGAGCCTCATACTCTGTACATCTCCATGAATCGCTAGGATAGCTGGCCTTGCTCTGCTCCTCGCCATTTCTGGTCATCCGCAATTCGCTCGACCCGGGAAGCCAACGGACATTGGAAATGTCAAACCATCGCCACCCGGGGAATGAGCAGGGTGCCAATAGTCCCAATAGCTCATCGGCGGCGGGTCCGAATTATTTTGAGAGTTTTTCGTCCATGTCGACGCTGGCCTCGGCGGCACATGCCCAAGGTCAGCCACAGCAACAAAACCACTCGATCCACACGCATCATGACCACTCTGCAGCGGGCTTTTCGGATTTGGACTCCGCGCTATACAATGTCCTTGCGGACAGCAATGCTGGAGCAAACCCTTACGGAGAGTATGACGAGTCTGCTGGCATAGACGGCGGTCATGTGGGAGGCCCTGACGGTGGATATGTCACTGCGCAGCCGGGCAATGTCTTCTCTTGGTCGTATGAGCAACACGGTCTCCCAGATATGCTGTCAAACTTCCAGGGGCTGCCAGATCAACAGCATAATGCCATTCGGGTTGAACAGGCGCGGAATGGCGCAGGAGTGGGAGCCCCTGGTGGATTGACCTCTTCTGGATTCAATGCCGGCCAAGGCACTACCAAAATGGATGCACAGGTCTCACTAGGCCCGCAATCGCATATAATGAAGTCTTTGAGGGCAGGACGAAAGACACAGCATCAGGCGACAGAGACTTCCGACGTCTCCTCACTACCGCCGCCTTCCCAGCGCTCGCAAAGCAAAGCGTCAACACCACTCGAAACTGAGAGGCCTTCCAAAGCCAATACCCACTCCTCAACCCGCACCGTGCCAGACCGATCGTCTATGCGGTCGAGGTCTGATTTTCGGCCAAAGACATCAATACCGACTGACATGGCTCCGGAGGACTATGCTCGGCAGTGTATCCTCGCAGCATACTCTTCGAGGCTCAATCCCTTTGCGCTACACCCTGAGGAGTACGAATTACTCCGAAATCATATTAGTCAACTCCAGGTCACGAGCTACCTCAACATCCGTAATGGAATTTTGAGACTATGGACTAGGAACCCCTTGGTAAGTGTCACGAGAGAAGAGGCCTCGGGGTGTGCTAAAGACTACCGCTGGTTTGATGCTGCAGATGTAGCGTACGAGTGGCTGGTGCGGAAGGGGTACATCAATTTTGGCTGTCTGGAGGTGCCAGACACTACTGGAACATTGGCAAAGGTGAGGGCAAAGCGGAAAACAATTGTAGTCATCGGGGCTGGGATGGCAGGGCTAGGTTGCGCCAGACAACTACAAGGGCTATTCGCTCAGTTTGGCGAACGCTTTACGGCGAGAGGCGAAGAGGTTCCCAAGGTTGTAGTTCTTGAGGGCCGTGGGAGAATAGGCGGACGTGTTTATTCCCATCCATTAAGAACGCAGTCCCCAGAAAATCTCCCTCCCGGTTTGCGGTGCACCGCAGATATGGGTGCGCAGATAATCACTGGGTTCGATAGCGGCAATCCCTTAAGTATCGTCATCCGAGGGCAACTTGCACTGCACTATCACCCAATAAGGGACAATTCAATCCTGTACGACTCAGATGGGAGCATAATCGATAAGGAGCGGGATGGGCTACTTGAAAATTTGTTCAATGACATACTTGATCGCGCCAGTGTTTATCGCCACAAAGTGCCGCAGCCGCAAACGATTGAGGGAGACAGGGAGTTAATTGAGATTGGCCGGGATCCATCAGGAGAGGGTGGGAAAGTAATAGCTATGGTCCAGAATCCCAACGATTCGGTTCTGCAGATTGGTGGCACTGCAGAGGGTTCCACAAGGAATGGCGATACTGAAATGGTTCCCGCCGGTTTGGACAAGCTTACAGGAAAAGCACATATTGTTCCTGGGCCTAGCTCGAAGGCGCCTGCCACGACGCAGGCGGTAGCCTTAGGGTGGCCGCTGAGAGAGGGGGTATCCCCATCACGAACCTTGGACCTAGATATGGTCGTTGAGAGTTTGGAGCACCCGACATTGGGTGCAGTAATGGACGAAGCGCTTCGCCAATACCAAGGTATCGTCGATCTTACCCCGCGAGACATGCGGTTGCTCAATTGGCACTATGCAAATTTGGAATACGCGAACGCTGCAAACCTTCATGACCTCAGTTTGGGTGGTTGGGACCAAGACATTGGCAATGAGTTCGAGGGCGAGCATGCAGAGATAATCGGCGGTTATCTCCAGGTACCTCGTGGGATATGGCGTTGTCCGACGAGACTTGATGTGCGGAAACAGTGCGTCGTGAAACGAATATCCTATGCGCCAGGAGATGCACCAGGAGACGCGGAGAGCGACGCCGGCAAAGCGGTAATTGGCTGCGACAATGGTATGACTGTTGAGGCGGATGCAGTCGTAGTGACATTGCCCCTTGGCGTCCTTAAGGAGAAGTCAGTATCTTTTGAGCCAGCACTACCAGGATGGAAGGTCGGACCCATTGAGCGGTTAGGCTTCGGCACATTGAACAAGGTAGGTGGCTCCGGCCGCATTTCCCCTTGAGAGCCACTAGATTAAAGTTTATAATAAGGTCGTTTTGGTGTATGAAAAGCCGTTCTGGGACGAAGGACGCGATGTGTTCGGGCTATTGCGGAGATCGGAAGCAGGGGAAAGCCTCAATCAGGATGACTACACCGCAAGGAGGGGCCGACTCTACTTGTTCTGGAACTGTATCAAGACAAGCGGCCGCCCGATGCTAGGTTAGTATAATCTTGTCGCAAAGAAGGAAATATACGCTGACCGATATATGCGTCAAGTTGCGCTCATGGCTGGCGATGCAGCTCACCAGACAGAATCCGACAATGATGACGATCTCGTAGCTGAAGCCACTGCTGTTCTTGGTCGCATGTTCGCTCATACGCATGTACCAGAGCCCTCGGAGGTGATCATCACAAGATGGGGCAAAGATCGGTTTACCCGTGGCAGTTACTCCTACGTCGGCTCACAGGCCCGCCCGGATGACTACGATCTCATGGCTAAACCCGTTGGCAATCTTTACTTTGCTGGTGAAGCAACCTGTGGAACACACCCGGCCACAGTCCATGGGGCCTACCTTTCAGGTTTGAGAGCTGCATCGGAAGTCCTAGAATCAATGCTCGGTCCGATCAGGGTCCCTTCGCCTCTTGTGCCACCGAAACCTCGTCTAGATAGTACCACATATCCCAGTCTTTCTGGAAAGCGGAAAGCAGACGATTCTGCGGTACGTAGATTGCGGGATCTAAAAGAGGCTCGCCTCGAGGCCCACGAAGCCGAGATCAAGTCTGCACTCCTCGAAAAACTCGGAGAACGACCCACAAAGCCTGGCAGGGGGGCAGCAAACCCATTCCTCCTCTATCAGAAAGACCATTGGGTAATCTGCAAGAATAAATGCGATGAAGCTCGCCGCAAAACAACAGGTAATCCCGACGCTAAAGCGTCGAGAAACGAAGTCCGCGCTGCCCTAGGTCAGATGTGGCGAGACGCCCCAGACGAGGTAAAGCGGCCCTATCTCGAAGAGACGGCATCAAACAAGGAGGCCAACTCGGCGAGCCAAGAGACCTTCAAGAAGCGTGTCGACGAGTGGGACAAAGCGGCCGAAGCCTTCCGAGCAGAATACCACGAGAAGAACCCCAGCAAGCCAAGTGAAGAGGAGGTTGCACTCGTGGAAGAGGCGCAACAGGAACGCGAGACGACGAAACGAGCTAGGAAGCTTGGTGGATATGTGGAGGACTCGGACTCTAGTTATGGGGTGTGACACCTTAATCCGGAAGGAAAACAGTATACCACGCATATCTTCCCTATTTTTTTACCTTTTCTTCATTCCCGTGGTGACTAGGGATGAACGGAATGGGGAAGTAGGGATAGAGGAGTGAGGCGATATGTGCATAAACCTAGCCTGGCACATCGGAAACCGATGTGGATGGGTTCATCAGGACACGGGCATGGCATTTGAGACATTGAAGGGAAAATACATCCATCTATCTTGGGAGTGGGAGTTACACACCAATTTTTGTACTTGTATACTAGGCGACACGTATATCAGAGCCTGAACAAGAGAAAAACTTCTCCATGACTTCTACAATTGAACCGACCACCCGCACCCTTTGTAATTAGAAGTAGGAACAAAGAAAGGGAGATTTACTCTCCTATACAGTGAAAGGCTGAAAGTCTGTACACGCCCCAAATAATGCATTAATTTTTAAGCCACAATGCACGAATCCACACCGCCGGGATTATTAAAGGACAAAGCCATCACAATTATTGGATTGACCACTTTGTTCACCCGATCTCAACCCAAAAGCCGATTCCCTTGCACGGCGCCGTACGACCTAGGGAATGATGAAGCTAACAGCACCTGTATATATTCTCAACATCCTCCACCCATTCGACCGACAGACCTAGCCGCCTCCAGCGGCCTGTCTCATAAGAAACCCCTTCAACCCACCCATCGCGTCTACTGCTTGCAAACCCCAACTCCTCAGCGCAACAACAGGACCAGATTGTACTCCATACAGCTTGTGCAATTTGTCTACGATGCCGAGGAGAAGGTTATTAGTAGCGTAGCGATCTGCGACATACGGTTCGAGTGAGAGTTGCGTGCCGATATCTTGGCCATGGGTGACTGCGTATTCAATGGTCTTTACTAGGCTCTGTACATCACCCTGCCCCTGGTTGAGGCCCTGGCCAGCTAAAGGATGGACAGTATGGGCCGCGTCTCTATAGCGTTTGTCAGTCAGTCTCACCCGCACAGCAGCAGACTAATTGAGGGGATTACGGCGAAACAAAGAGACTCTTACCCCACTAATGCAACCCTCTCCCCAATATACGTATCAGCATGTCTCATCTTCAGCGGAAAACTTGCTATAGTGCCCTCCTGTACACCCACAATACGTTGGGGTATCCGCTGTACGTCGAACCTCGTGTGCTGCTCCCGCCACAAAAGCTCCTCTGCCTGACCCTGGTGCTGCGTATGCATATAGTTGAGGTCTACGGGTGAGAGCCGGAAAGCCGCATTCACCATAGCTATGAAATCGGTAGGCGAGAGGGACTTAAGAAGGGCGGCGTGTGAGGGTAAAGTAGACCAGACGAGAGTGGAGAAGCCTCCTGGTAGCTGAGTTGGGGCTTAATTAGCAAAACTGAGCCCCTGCGTACGGTTACAGGTCTAGGGGACCTTACAGGGAGCAATGCAACAGGTCCTGTGGGCAAGAACCTCTGGTATGCGACCTTTTCGTTGGTCCCTCCCCAACCCTCTCCTTCTAGCCGCACCGTAGCTACTAGCCCATGCCGCTCATAGTCCCAACCGCGACTCTTAATTCCCGCAAAAGTTCGCACAGGGCTGTTTGCCCCATCTGCACCTACCAGCAGTCGTGCAGCTAATCTTCGTCCACCAGCCACCTCTACAACAGGCCATAAGCTTAAATTGAGTGTTTCCGTTTCCTCCCCAAGATGAATGTCAGTCACTCGTGTATTGTCAAGGACAGTCAGGCCACCAAGTTCCTCAAGGCGGGAGAGTAGGGCAGAGGTGAGATTTAGGTTCTCGGTCATGTAGGCGATAGTCCTCTCTTGGGATGGCCAGGGTGCAGAGCCCGTCCCGGGCCAGTCAAAGGATATACGAGAACCAGAAACGCCATCCCAGACTTGCATCTCTTGGTAGGATTGAACGCGAGACGACTGGATATGTCTCCATGCTCCGATATCTATCGCCAGCCATTAAAACAATGCAAAAGGCAACACCAACCATAAAGCGCAATCTGTACCTTCTAGAAACACAACAGACGAAGGGGTGAGCGAGCTGACCCGATTGGAGTATTGGTCTGGGGGTAGGTTCCAAGTTCGCGTTCGGCCCAAGTCCTGACTTTCGATGAGAGCTACCTTTAGATTTGATGTGGAGCTCAATGCTCCTGCAAGCTTGGGCGTTTAGCATACCCTCCAGCTACAACTTATGAGGGAGGTGGGGCTTGTCGGAGGTCATACGTAACGCGGTAAGCAGACTCAGTCCAGCCGGCCCTCCACCCACACAGACGACATCGAATATCTCGGGGGTTTCGGATGCGGTGGCTGTAAAATGGCGGTGCGTCCGTAGGAAGCAGGTGCAAGACCGGCAGCTATAGCGTCTGAGTGTTGGCCTAGCAATTGCTGGCTTTAGGCCCCTCATGGTTGTGGTCCTGTCGTTGAAGAAGTGCTGCAACATCGTCTTTCGGCGCGATTAGCGCGCGCTTATCAGACGCATTGCACGCTGCGATGGTCTGGAAGACATTTGCATTCGTGTCACATCCCAAGCAACAGCTACTAAAGAGACAAAACAGGGCTCCTAGCACATAATTGCTACCCTACTATGTATTGTGTAATGCAATAAAACCTTCGACGACTCATGTAAGAGGTAAGGAGAACGAAGTACGGGAATGCCTAAGATGTGGCTGAGCGCTCAAGAACGCCATGCTGCTCGTGCCTACGCTTGTCACACCTGTGCGACATCCTGACCCGTGGCACCAGCCCTGGGGCACCACGTACTGTCGCTTGCCGTACATCCCGATTCACCTCAGTCGACTATGAATCCACCTAACGCCATCTAACATCTCCCTTGAGAGTCCCGCCCAAGGGAAAAGAAGCCATTGTGCATGGCATTCCCATCACACAGTATTGTCATCATAGGAGAATCTAATGTTCTTCGGACTCAGTGTATTTCTCCTCACGAAATCCTCATCACCAGGCGGTCTCTCATTCTTCGTATTACCCGTTAGCATGCTCTGGATGCTCATACACACGCTCTCCACATTCTGAACGGGGCTCCACCCCTGAGTACCCAGTAGGTCTAGGCAGATGATGCCATTGGAATAGATATGCGGGTGGATTGGGATAGGGCAGTCCTGTGTTCTGACGAAGGTCACTTCAGGGGCTTCTGGATAATATTAAGGGCTTATTAGTGATGACCTAGCAACTTGGTATGGGGGACTAGATACCGATAGGATAGAGGTCACTAAATTTAAACCTCAGTCGATATACCTCCCCTTTGTAAAGGGGATTGTCATCCAGTACTCTGATGTCCATTTGCCATTCTTTCAGGTCATTTGCCGAGGCGACTGTTATACCAGGAGGAAGGTGTTCATGAATCTAAACGCGGGCAGTGTTAGTAACCGCACCATCGCACCCGGTAACATCAACTGAGGGGGTAGTACCTTTGAGAGTTCCTAGTAACGCGGCTTTTTAGCCCATGAACCGGGAACGGAGCGCGCGCACAAGACTAACCTTGGAGAGACGCTTGGAAGCGAAAAAAGACATGGCTCCTCAAGAACGGGCGGGGCGCTGGTGGAGGCTGACGATAGGCAGAAAGGGCTATGCAAGAGGAACCGACGCACAAGAACAGGATAGATAGAAAAGAAAAGGGAGGGAGGGGGGAAGAGCGGCGGGAAGGGCGAGATGAAGGGGGCAGTTCCAAGTACTGAAGGAGAGGCGGTGGGGAGGGTTTGGCGCGTCTCCCAATTTACCTGATCGGCTGTGTATGTATTTGTATGTATCTGTACTCGAGGATTGGGTGAGCTCTGCCTGACAACCAATACATTCGCCTGCGCGTTGCCGGGACAGAGACTTACGCTCAGTACTCCGTACAAACGTAGTACATGTACTTGTACTTGTACATGTATTCTACCGGGCAGAATAGACGCAAGGCTGCCGCCAAGTGTTCGCTTGCAAGTCTCTCGCTTATCGGCTGCAGCTCGCACAAGGGCACGTGTATATTGATTGATTGTATGTGTACATTATTGTACATGTTACATGTGCTGCACTGCTATGTAGTGGACAAGTACAGTACATTGGACTCCGTATTGTGTATGGTGCGCCGTACGTAGAATACATAGTTGTTCCGTACAAGCACAACAAGTACGGAGTACTCTGCGCTCTATAGAGCGCTCTACACACAACATGCAGTTTCCATTTACCCCATCACTCTGTGTCCCAGCCCTGCCAGTCTGCTACGGGCTATGCTAGCTTATGTGTTGCGCACATGGCTTTTACTAGTATACAGACGCATGTGTTTGTATGTATAAAGGCATTACACAATATCTACCTGGCTCTATGCAACGAGGCCAATTGCACCGTGTCCAGGGATATCGCTAAAAGCCTCGACACTGCCCCGCGCAGATCGCTGCATTCCTCCCCACTATCCATATCCACTGTAGTGACTAGCAGGACTCAGGGCTCATCTACCTTGTGTTGACACTTGGCCACATTCTGGTTCCGTTGGCGACGTATCTATCTGTCGCTCCTGGCCCATCTCTGTTTCCATATTGAAGCGGGCGCACCGAGCCCCGCACGCTGCCTACTACCTAACCCTACACGGCTGCACGCTCCACCGTTCAGTCGCTATGAACAGTAAGTTAAGCCCCAATCCTCAGCCTCTAGCCACGAGGATTTCCTTCCTCTAGTTTAGCCCTTCACTGCGGATCGCACTGCGGAGGGCCTGCCGGTTGTGCAGCCATCTTAACCACTTAACCTTTGCAAGTTCCGTTGTCGGGTTGCAACTTCTCCTTCCACTTTGCCTCCGTGCTGACGAACATGGGCTGCTCTATAGTCTCGTCCATGTTGAACAAACTCCACGGTCAGCCTGGTAGCTATGACAAAAAGTTTGCCTCTTACCCTCTTTTTCAGCAGTAGTAGTTGCTGACGCTTACCCTCTCAAGGTCGAAATATCGGATGGGCCGTACCCTCGGAGCGGGCACATATGGAATTGTAAGAGAAGCAGACTGCCCAGAGGGAAAGGTTGCCGTGAAGATCATCTTAAAGAAAAATGTTAAAGGTAACGAACAAATGGTTTACGATGAGCTGCAAATGCTGCAGAAATTGAGCCACCCGCACATTGTCCGCTTCCATGACTGGTTCGAATCAAGAGTGCGTCACGGCGTCCTTTCTGTAGACATTATGTACGACACTAACGCTACTGGTTTTGTAGGACAAATACTATATTGTGACCCAACTGGCAACAGGTGGTGAACTCTTTGACAGAATTTGCGAACAGGGAAAGTTTACGGAGAAAGATGCGTCTCAAACTATCCGGCAGGTTTTGGAGGCTGTGAACTACCTCCACGAAAATAATGTCGTCCACCGAGGTACTAACGAATGCTGCCTACAACAACTCTACTTCCAGCTGACGAGACGTTAGACCTCAAACCTGAAAATCTACTCTACCTCACCCGTGAAGCCAACTCACAACTAGTTCTAGCCGATTTCGGTATCGCAAAGATGCTTGATGACAAAGACGAAGTTCTCACTACCATGGCTGGATCATTTGGATACGCAGCACCAGAGGTGATGCTCAAGAAAGGCCACGGCAAGCCCGTCGATATATGGTCGCTGGGCGTCATCACCTACACGCTCCTCTGCGGTTACTCACCCTTTAGAAGTGAGAACCTTGCGGACTTGATTGAAGAATGCCAGGCCGGAAGGCCTGTATTTCATGAGAGATACTGGAAGGAAGTCAGTAAAGACGCCAAGGACTTTATCAGTCTACTTCTGCAGCCAAGTCCCTCCAATCGCCCAGACAGCGAGGTAGCGTTTGTCCCTTTTAGAAGCCTAGGTGAGAGATAGAAACTGAAAACGGCGTAGAAATGTCTCCGACACGTCTGGCTCACCGGCACCACCGCCACAGACTACAACATCATACCCGAAATCCGCGCTTATATGGCTAAAGCGCGCCTTCGGCGCGGCATCGAGATCATCAAACTAGCTAACCGTATCGAGGCACTCAAAATGCAGGAAGACGAAGAAGACGATGTACCGGGCGAAGCAGACGTGCCAGCCTACTCCGGCGAAGCAGCTGGACAGACGCTTGCGCGTTCCGGGCCCGTACCCGACCCCCAAAGGGGTCTTGCAGCGAGCGAAGCCCCCGAGACCGGTTCAAGGCGACTAAGCCGGCTGGCCCGCGGTGCTATCTTTAGGGAGGTAGTGCTTGCAAAAGTTCGGGAGATGAAGGATGAGGAGAGGAAGAAGGAGGTGGAGAAGTCTGCGACAGGGAAAACGAGGCAGGATAGTGAAGGCTAAATGCTTTTGGTACTATCCCCCTCTAGGCTTATCTAGGTGAAGAGACTGGGAGCCGGCGGTTCGAGATACAGGCTTGGTTTTTTCATTGTCTGTACCGCGAGCGAAAATATTACTGTAGAAATTCTACACCAGAACTCTTCCTCCTTCTGCTCTTGGAGATCCTTTTTTTTTTATTTTTTACTACAACTATCCTCTCCAGGGAAAACACCCCCTTTTGCCATTCCCCGTAATCTACCCCACGAAACGGGCTGTGATTTGTTTTGACGAAGTATCTGCGGGACAAAGCTCTACGTTTTGAAGTTTAGAAACCAAAAAAAAACCGTTTTTCCTTATTTTCAATTTTTTTTCTTTTTTTTTTCATGGGGGAGGATTTTTTCAAAATTTTCCAGCTTAAAAAACTAAACTATAGGCAGTATTATTAACCCCAATAGCAAATTCTGCGAAACAAGAAAAAAAAAAAACCGGCCATGTTATTCGTTATCATTACTAGGCGCCCCATTTCGAAAGTACCCCTTTAGAGGCCCACCTTCCAGCCAGGCAAAAAAACAAAAAGGGGGGGGAGGGGCCAATCTGGTGCAAGCAGGCAAAAAAGTGTTGGGCATAACTAAATAACTAGGCTGTGTTTTTGCTGTGAAAATTGAAACGCCCGCAGGGGCGAGGCAGAGAGAGAGTGAGATGGAAATGCGGAATCCCCGCCCATACGCATGGGACCTCCGGGCAAGAGAGGAAAGGAAAATAATTTCGCGTGTGGATAGAGCCCGAACGGTTTTGACCCATGTGGCAAGAATAATTATCCCAACGTGGGGGAGGGAAGTAGTACTCGGTTTTCATACGATAAAGATCTTTCATAAACCATCATAGGCAGCCAGGCCATTTTCTCGTCATATTCGGTCTTCGCATCGTTCCATTATTCCTTACCTATCAAACATCATTACCACCTACCTGTCCTACCCACTCTCCTTCTCCTTATTCCTCCACCCCCTCTTCATGATCCACTCTCTCCGCTTCGCTCTACGCTCTTCCCTAGTATCGAAACCCCCGCCAAACCGTTTCCCGCGCTTCTCCTCTTCTACCTTGGCAATCAGCTTATCGACCGTTGCTAGATGTAGTTCAAGTTTGCGTGCCATGTCGACCGAATGTGCTTCTAGGCGTAACTGCGCACGTGTGCGGAAGAAAGCGTCCGTTGCTAAAGAGTCGGTATGCGTGGTAGGTTCAGGCGGGAACGATGTTGAGGGAGAGAAACGAACGACTTTATTGTCTCTCTTTGCGGCCATGCGGACTTTTGAAGCTGCGAAGGCGCAGGCATCGGTGAGGTCTTCTTCCTCTCCTTCTCCGTCATCATCAGAGTGGAAAGAGGTAGGTGGTGAGTTTGCTGGGGATGAGTAAGGAGAACTAAAACCGTCACCGGTGATAGGTCTGGAGTCAGTCGAAGAGGGTGGGGATGGGTTGGTTGATGGGGACCTGGTGGCAAGGAAGAGAGCTGCGGCGAGATAGTAAGACCGAGCAGAAGTGAGGAGTGCCAGTTTTGTATTCGAGAATGAAGAGAGGGGGTAGGCAAGAATCTCGAGGGACGATGCTGCGTAGAAGGAGATGACTGTGGCATGGATAAGGTGAATCTGGCTTCTCTTTTCGGAGGGTTAGCAGGTAGGGATAGGCGGATTGAGCGGTGGGAGGCGTGAAGACAACTGATATTTCTTGTGGGGAGGAGGTATGTTTAGTTGACAGGCGTTATTTGATTGCGGGAGTTGGCTTTCGTAAACTATGCAAAGCAATAGGAAAGGAACGAACAGTGGTGTAACAGAAGGACGGAAAAAAACAAGCATTGACTTACGGTAGGCCTCCCTTCCTCCAGCAACTCTGCGCAGCGAGCAGCGCATTGTTTATACTGTCGCCCAAAATAGAGCCGCTTGGTCTCACGGATAGCAGCACACCACTCGGAATAGTAGACGGGGTACTTGGGTGATGAGGCCAAGTTTGCAATTGGCAGCGGATCCATCTTATGTAGTTTTTTCCGTGTTTTTGTTGTTGGTGCTGCCCGCGCGGCTTGTTTACGCAGCGACAGATCCCCAGTAGAGCTCTAGATACTAATACTGCATTGAGGGGAGTGTTTCGTTGCTCAGCAAGAGGGAGAGGAGGAGCTGCAAAGAAAGAAAGAAATAAACAAAGAAAGGAAGGCTAATGAAGGGGACGGACGAAGGAAACTCGGAGCGTGTCGCTGCGCTAAAGTTGGAGCGGAGAGGAGAGACGCTGTGGGGAAAGAGGAGTGAGTCCCAGTGGGATATATTATATAGGGATAGCGGCCTTGGCTGTGCAACAGAGCTGCAGAAGATTTTCTCGGGATGCGCAGGTTTTGGCTGGGGCTGGTTTGCTGTCTTGAAACAGGACCGGGGAGGGCGTGCATGAAGTATATTGTGTGTATTAATTGTATGGCAGGTGCGTCGAGAGAGAGAGAGAACTCACTCTGCGGCGCGGAGGTATCGACACAGCAGTGCGAGGGCGAGGGCGAGCGAGCGACGCGCTGATCAACCCCACACATGTGCTCTGTACTCTGTGTGTACTCTGTGTGTACTCTGTACCCTACAGCTGCTAACGTGTGTGGGCATGTACACGCAAGTACCGTGCGAAACAACAGCGACGACAACTATTTTCACTCTCGCTTGCAGGGGTGTATTCTGCAGCAGCATCATCAATTGATTATGACCCTCTGCGCCTGGGGGCTATTTCCCCAGAAGGTATTATCTGTATGTACATTTGGTGCACCGTGTACCACGTACCAGCCCTGAGGTTCTGTGTGCGTGGTGATATCACAAAGGAGAGAGATTTATGTTTTTGCGCGAAAAATGCCCAGCAGGGTTGTGTCCCTGCGCATTAAGACCAGCAGCTGGTGCCGAAGGATGGTGACATCTGAGAGAATCGGAGGTCTGTGAACCGGAGACCAAGGGAAATGCTCTGGCAGAGACAGGTCTATTTTGAGGAGACAAAGAGAAAACTGAGGGAGATGGTTTATTTGCATCATGGGATCTGTTGATCAAGTTGCACAACCTTGAACCCTAGACAAAGGAAAAGGGGTATGCCGCAAATAGCCGCTAGAATCACTGAACTCCCAGTAGATGCACCCGTAAAACATGTACGAAAAAAAGGGCTTATTGACAAGAAATGGACAATAGAATCAGAGGGGGTCCACGGGGGGGCGTCCCCCACGCCGCATACTCTCCCAGAGGGCCTGGGGTGGGACTCTCTGCTGCATCGAATCGTATCTCTCGAGGTTGTCTGATGTAGCAAGGAAGTATCCCTCCTTCTTCATGCGGAGGTGATTAACGTAGACTCCGATGACCACAATCAGGAAGACCAAGACGAGAGCGATCGCAAGTGATATTAGGATTACAAAGCCTAGTGCTAAGTGGCCGCCTAGAGTATTTCAGCGTTAGCAAACAGAACAGAGTTCAATAGAACAGTTCAGCGACTCACGATTGGGAGAGAAGAAATCTTGCTTTTGGGAGAATAGATGGGACAAACTCCCTGGCCCGTTGTTGTTGTTGGATAGTACGAAGGGGGAAAACGCCGTTCCATTGAATAGAACTGCGGATGCGTTTCCGAAATTCGGGAGGTTCAGCTCTCCAGTGACAAGAAGGGTTTGGCTAGGTTCCAGGTAATCGGATCCGGCATGCTCTTTAGATAATGAAAGTACTTGAAGTCCGCGAATCCTAGTATTCTTCCCAAAGGAGTCACCGAGCGACCGCCAAGTCGAGCCGTCGTACTTCATTATGAATGCTGAGCCATTGTTGCTCACCCCAGCGACCCAGAATTGGGTACCTGGATCATCACCGGCTGCAAGTGCTGTTACCGGACCTGGGATACCGCTAGCACCCTGGAACGGCGTCCATTTGTTTGATTTTGCATCGTACGCAGCCACAGACGAGATCGAGTTGTTCATAGTTAGATTCCCGCTAACTACGAGCTTGTTGCTGCCAGCCCAAGTGATGGCCGATATGCTGCCAGATATTCCAGAACCCGGCCTGACCCACTGTAAATCAGAGCTACTGAAGAAACAAATGCTGGGACAGTCCAGTGAGCCTGCGGTCTCGAAATTTCCTGCTACGTAGATATCTCCGGTGTTAGGACGAGGCGCAATAGCGTTAACAGAGACCTCTCTGCCCGAAAATGCCGCTGGCTGGGTTCCAAACTTCGCTCCGATAAGGTCATATACTACAAGGCCACTGACGTTCGCTCCATTGATCCTACCAGCCACTACCCCACCAGCATAGAGCTTGTCATCCTGCACAGCCAAAGCCAGAAACGCCGAATCAGAGCTTAGACCACTACCCATGCCAGTCACTGCATCGCTGTTAGAACCATTGATGAAAACAAGATTGTTGATGGTTGATCCATTGGAGCCTCGCGCAGCAAAATGGCCGCCAAGAATTGTCAAATTTCGGTCTCCGGATTCGTAGAAGTAGCCAGTGGCAATTCCAGTTACATTCTGTAGTGCAGCTTGCGCCCTCTTTTTATTCGATGACCCCTGTAAGCTCGTAGGCTGGATTTTCAGTGGTAACTGATTCAGTCCAAGAGTCCCGGAGGTCGATAGAGTTACAGCACCGCTGGCTCTCAGCCCCCCAGAAGCTAGGGACCCGGCTAAGAGGTAATTGCCACTTGGGAGTTTCACCCCAGCTGTTAGTAGTCCAGCAACTGAGGGCGTTTGCACATTCAGGTTTTGTAACCAATTGCTCCTGGACGGAACCCATACTGCCAATCCATTCGCCTGAGAAGCATCGTTTCCTGCAAAGGGTAGTACCTGGTCAAAGTCCCCTGTGAAGCTAATCACCGGCTCCGGCTTATTTGCTGTGATGTTCAAGGTAAACAATACAATATCACAGACGCGTCCGTTAACACCTGATCCTAGAGGTAGCCATTTTTGATCTGGTATTGAGTATGCAGCAACGTTGCTTAGACCAGCAGTGCCACCCTCCTTGGTGTCCGAGAATTCTCCACCGACATACAGTAAGGTATCATTCATGCGCAATGCTAGTACTTCTCCATTAAGTCCGTCACCAGGAAGTCGGGCTTGCTTTTCGCTCTGGATTGAAAGTATATTGCTGACACTAGACGATGAGAAGTTTCCTGCGATGAAGGCGGTATTATCCTTGATAGCCACAGCATTAACCGTGGCGCCAGTATCAAGGCTTGCGCCCGCTTGATCTACCGCAGATTTAGATAGATCCATGTCGATAACAGCCAGATTCGGGTCGAATTCAAAGAGACCATTTAGCCCGCCTGTGGAATTGACGAGCTCGAAGCGAACTTTGTGTGCAACGACGGTCAAGCTGCTGCTTTGACCCGCGCTAGGCGCAAGGGTGACAGAAGGGCGGAATGACCCGCTGCTGGCGTCAACGTACCCATAGTAGATGGGATCATATTTATCGAAGTTGTTGGTCTGATAGATTTCAGTCTGCAGAGGGGCAATAGACCGGGCCGCTGACGCAATGTTTCCGGTAATATTGACTTTACCACGTTGTTGACAGCTGCCATCTTGAATGCAGCCTGGAGTGTATATTGTCACGGAGTAATTTCCCGACTGCTTGATATCCGGAAAAAATACTACTGAGGCGTTGCTATCAGTAGCAGTGGCGTCGAACTTTGCGGTAAGGTATTCGGAATCGCTCTGCTGGGATGAAGTCACGACCCAAGGACCCGTAGCAGTAGCCTTCGAAATTTCGTCGGTCCCAGCACAGGAGGGCTCGTTGAAGTCATTGATAGCAAACGTATAGATATCTAGACGCTCAACGATTAGAATCCCAAAGGCAAGTCTTATGACTAAAAGGAATGCTCACCATCCTGGAACAATTCAATGCCAGTCAGGCCACCCCCCATGCCATACCAATCAGAAATATCTATTTGAAAGGAGTTCATCCCTATTGGATTGACGAAGTGAAAGTCCTGGAATGCAACGTCTGCCTTGCTCGAGAGTGGGCATCTCGCATCGCAGGTAGCATTCTGGTTGGTTTCGGGGTCGGTGAAAGTTAGGTTCATGATGCCGTTGATGGGTAGTGCTGTAAAGCGAAACGTTTTCGTCCCTCTGCCGTCTGAATGTGTATTCCAAATTCTAAGCTTTGTCGGTATGAAGCCAAACTTAAATTCCGCTCTCCAGTATCCAGGTTGGTTATCCGAAAGTAGCCATGTGTTCCCGGGTCCGTCCTGTCCATCTGTTTTGCAAACAATATTTCTCGGGTCACTAAAATCACCTCTGGTGGTTGACGAGCCGGCTGATATAGTTGCGGAAGCGATGTTGATGACCTGCTGATCTTTCTTGCCGGGCGTTGTCGTGTTGCCGAATCCATCAAACGAACCTCCAAAAATGACGTGCCCATTTGCGACTTTCGCAATCGAGTTGACCGGTCCGTTGAATCCAGCAAAGGGCAAGTTTGTCCACCCGGACCCCACCACCCACGCAATAGCATTCGTCGAGTTTGCTCCTTTGAAATCACCCCCTACATAAACGGTGTCGGTAGCTTGATCGCACAGCAACGCCGCGACCTTTCCCTGAAGACCCCGCAAGGGAGTAACCGTTGCTTTGTCGGGGTCGAAAAGAGCAATTCCCTGTGCCTCGAGACCACCTAAACTCGTAAAATTGCCTGCCACAATGACCCCAGAAAAAGAGTTGTTGCGGAGGATCAACGGGCACATCGCGCTGATAGAGGCATCTGTAGACGCAATTGTTGCGAACCCACCGCCTGGAAACTGTGATATTATAGATTGGCTGCCATTGGTATTAAAGCCGTTTTCGTTTTGCTGGGTATAAGCGTAAAGAGAGATCGAGTCGAAGTCTCCGATCAAGCCGACGCGACCGAGGTTCCGGAGGTCGAGGTTCGGCGAAGGAGCCGGAGTGAAATCGATTGCACGCGATAACGATGCTAGAGAAACAGTAATTGACCATAGCCAGGCGATAGACGTGGAACCAGCCGCCACCGGGGCCAGCAATGAGCAGAATCTCATTGCTTGAGCCGGACGACGGGCGTTTGCTGCAGCTCCTCGATACCTAGACCAGCCGATATTGTCGTCGGCCCCAACGTCGGTCCTCTCAACTTCGATTCACCAGCCGATGAGACGTTCAAGTCTGGTCATCCAGCTGAAACGAAGGGGCGTGCGTTGCGGAGGAGTAACGACCGTGGTGGAGGATGAGAACGAGAGAACGAGAGAACGAGAGAACGGTCGGAAGAGGATGGACGAAACAGAATAGAACTGCAGACGGGAAATTTGTTTAATTTACTCGCAATTCGCAATTTGCGTGTTCGTGGCTGACACACGCTAGGGTTGGTCGTTCGCTTGACCAGCACGCTGACTCGCAGCTACTAATAGACCAACGAGAAGCCGGAAGCAGAGAGAGATGCAGGCGTGCCGATAAAGATAGCTAGGAGAGTGCCTAGTGCACAATATGTGGGGAACCGCCCCGGAGATTGCGGAATGATGGGAAGACGATATTTCCTCGCAACGGCGATGGCAGAGGCGATGGCGATGGCGATGGCGATGAGGACCGAGAGTGCGCAGCCTCTGCTTTTCTGGTCGATTATGCTCACCACTCTCCACGTCTCAGAGCGAGAGCGATGTGCCCAGTTCCGGCTGGTCACACCGGGATTGGAGCGAGGAATAATACAACGCACGACTTATGCATGTGTCTTGCAGCGACGACGCCAAACTTAGGATACGTGTCGGACGCAAAAGGAAACAAACCACGAAAACGAGCGAACAGCGCAGGCTGCTGCTCCAATTTTGCCAGTCGCTCACGAGGAATCGAGTGAAGTGAGGAAAACAGAAAGAGAGCAAGAAGATGAAGATGCCGTCTGAGGACTGCCGTCTGAGGATCTCCGTCATATGTCTCACCCGCCCGGGCTCCTGTTCATGCGACCGCTCAACGGTCCACGCGTTTCGCATCAGCCGTTCCACGTCTGGCGCTTTACTCTTTGCGGTAGGTTTTTTGATGTGTAACTCCCGGCATTCAACCCCTACGGCGGACATCAATATTTCATGGGACGTACTCTGTCCTACGCAGTAGACGTGAGTCGCTGTTTCTCTACAGTTCGTATGGAAGCGATTCGTTGGTTATTAGCGCTCAATTGCTCTTCCTAACACTTCTTCTGACCCGCTTTTGCAACCCATTTCGAACCTCTACTTCCAACGCTGTCGCTTCATCACCCTCGACTTTCCTCTTCACCCCTCCCTTTACAGCTAATTCTGCTTCTGGTGGCTCCCTGCTCTTCGCTATTTTCTCCTCTTGTTTTACCTCAACCTTAGCGGCAAGTTTGTCGGAAAAGGTTCTCAGATCAGCTGTGAACAGGACAGAGTGCGCCCATCCAGCTTCCTTCCCCCAGAGGCTTCGGAAATGATCGCCAATAGCATCGTACGTTGCCTTTGTAAGGCTTTTGTGCTTGCCCTTGCCAAACTTGTAGTCTCTCTGGGCAATCTGCCAGACTGGTTCCTTGTGAGCAACTAACTCTGTCCAGATTAGATGACATCCCGATGCTTACCGTGAGTATCTACTGGTACTGCCTCCCCCCACCCTAGGCCGAACAAGCAGATACAATCTGCTACCTTCGGACCTACCCCTTGGAGTTCTAACAACTGTTCACGAGCCTTCCGGTATCCTTCCCGGCCACCCGCCTTCATGTCGCCACCGGCTTGAGCCAAACAACCAAGACTTGGACTCTCTGGATTCTTTAGCCCATCTAACCACTCCTTTGGCCGACCCTCCGCGATCATGAGTGCCGTTTGGTGAAGATATTTAGCCCTATATCCAAAACCAAGTTGTCTAAGGTGTGTTTCAATGTTCTTGCCCACAAGCGCAGAGGGTGGGGGGAAGTCGTGGAATGGAAGGGAATCCAAGTGCCCTATTAATGGGCCATAATGGACGCAGAGCTTCTCGACCTTCAGCTCCATTCAACATTAGCTATCGGTTTATCCGGGGGAGCATGCTATCTAATACTGTACCATCTGTGATATTCTCGTGATGTTATTATTGCTACTGCAGATAAATCCCACGAGGGCCTCCCATGCATCTTGTCTCAAAATACGAACTCCAGTAAATTTAGGGGCTTTCCTCCCGAAGTTCGAGTCTGCAGAGGACCATTGTTGGTAGAGCTCTGTCAGGTCAGGAGCGAGATTGAAGTAGCGACGAATCAGGTCCTCAGTATCATCTCCAACGGACGAGTCGATCGGCGGAGGGGATGCCGGCGACGGGGCCTTTGACGGGACCGCCGGCGCGGGGAATATAGCACGGTAATATAGATGCGTGGGGTCTTGACGGAGAGACAGTATGCGACCATGAAGAGCGCACGACCTGCGACAGACAATAAGCACCATGAGACACCCGTCATTGGGGATGGGGTGTATTACCACTCGCTATTCTGTCCCTGTCTCCATCTTTTCAACCAAACTAATTAGCATATGTGCGTGCGTGTGTGTAGAGAGAGCAAAAAAAAACAGGAACGAGCAGCAAGGAAATTCTATACCGAAAAGACTGGCCACAGCGTAGTGTGGTGTCAATGCACAGCTCACTTAAGCTGACTGGCAGTCTGCGCCACTCCGTAAAACGCGCAGAAGCCATGTCTATCTATGGATTTTACGACGCATCGGTCGCTCAATCCCTCCATCCCCAGCATCGCCTCCTATCTCGTTGGATTTTCTCATGTCTGCTTACCTAAACCACTGCCCAATAACGTTAGTTTGACTAATCACGGTGTATGTCCCCCATCCGGTTTAGCCCGAAAACTCGGTTGGTTCTCGACTTCCTCTGTTGTGGGGCTTTCTATGAGAAACAACTCTATATACTAAATTTTCTTTCGATGGTGAGATTAACGACAACGTTCCACAGATCATGACTAAATAGGAGGCTAAAGAGTGTAGAAAAGGTGTATATATTGCCAATTTTTGACAGACCTTCTACAAGCAGGAGGAATGTTGGAAAAGATTTTAGAGCTATCAAATATTACTTGTGGGCGATGAGGTGATTTTCCAGCAGCTTCACAACACCATTATGCCCCTTCCCGGCAGCCAACGACAGCGGCGTCTGGCCGTTGTTGTCCTTGGATTCGGCATCGACGCCCTCCACACCCAGCAGCAGGCTCACAACCCCTTCACGCCCGTACCAAGCGGCCAACGATAGCGCTGTCCAGCCATCTGTATCCTTCGCATCGACAACGGCGGACTTCTCGACCAGCATTTTCACGATCCGCTCGCTCCCGGCCAAGGCAGCCTCATGCAAAGGCGTTTTTCTAGTTACATTACTCACCTCCGCGTTAGCCCCCTTCTCGAGTAGCATCTTGACCATCTCCTCTTGTCCCGAACATGCTGCCATATGCAGCGCAGTACTTCCGAGCTCACTTTTTGCCTCGATATCGACTCCTCTCTGCAGCAACAGCTCGACCTCATGCTCCCGACCAGACTGGACCGCCAAGCGCAGCTCACTTCCGTCCTTACCGTCCATATCGCCCATATCACTTGATTGTACCCTATATAGCTCGAGTGAGGTTATTGATCACAAAGGTCAGTAGATACAAACGAAACTTGCAACTGACTTTCCCTTAGCAATTACACTCCAGTTTGCTATTCCGCCTCCCAATTTATGAAAGAGGCAGTACGTTTCGACGTGGCGCTTAGCAGCGCTTCTAGTAGCGCCGAGTTTTGTTGTAATCTGCCTTGCCGCTGTAGATTGTCGCGCGCCGGAAATTACAGTTATCAGGGCTATCAACGGAACAGCAGCATTCTAGCATACTACTGGACTCCATACCGCTGACTATATGACTGCGGTTTATATAATGCTCGGGCCGGAGCATAGGGAGCATGGGAAAAAAGAGTACCATAGGCAAGCGAGTGACAACCTCCGCTTTAGGGTTAACCCGCCCACCGAGACCGCCGCAGTTGGTTTGTTGATCCTCAGATAGCGTGGGCGAGACCACCTACCTATGACCCGAGAGCAAAACAACAACAACAACAACAACGAGATCTGTATCGGAGCAATAATAATAACCAATAGCCTTTGAAAATATATAAAAAAAAAAAAAAAAGTGTTGTGCTTTGCTCTCTCGTCTTTAATCTTCGCCTGTAGATGGCTGAAATGGCTTGGGTTATCTTCCTAGAACTGTACATACTGTGTGTACATATGTATGCATGTGTATATATATATATACCCTTCCTTCCGTTCTATCCAATTCAACCCCTGAATCCTATCTTCACCCTTCTGTCGCCCGGGTCCTAGTCCGAGCCTACCACCCATCCAAAATGCTAAATGGTACATAGTTGGCTTCAAATCTCGTGACACCATATATATCCAACTAACGTATTGTCGTCGTTCATTGTTGTAGTTGCTATAAACAACATGTGAAAAGTATTTTTTTTTGAAAAAAAAAGGTATGGGTATAGGTAGTATGGTACGGTATCTTTATCCCATTTGGATTTTATTCGAATTTTTGGGTTTTTTTATTTATATCCCGGTTAGCTTTTGTGAAGAGAAGAAGTAGATAGGGGGGAGTCCCACGCTAGATATATCGGTTTGGATATTATTATGAACTAGACCCTTATCCCTTACCCCCCTTTCCCCCCCCTAGCAGCCTCCAACGCCCATGCTGAAGCTATGTAAATTCTCCAACATATCGGGAAATGCTGGCAAAGCGCTTGGATCGGGTCGGTCGAGTCGGTTCGGTCGGGCGCCGGCCATGTAAGTAAATGGCGGTACACAGCGTAGTCACAAAGTTAAGTCTTAATGTAAAAACGAAATTAGGGCTTGTCATTACAGGCGCGGATAACTTCTCGATTGATGTGATATACGGATTCTAGTTGTCTATCCTCTGTGCTGCTTATATAACAGCTAGAAGTCCATTACATTGGCCCGGGGCCAAGGTTCTGCCCTTGCGCACATCACGACTGTGCCCCAGGTCACTTCGTACATCAGAGCAATTTCCGAGCCGTGGGCTTTGGCGCTGCCATAATGGTGGCGGCGAGACATGCCACAGTACTGGGCTATCTCCAACGTTTTGAGGGTATGAGGCGATTCGCCGTTTCTTTGATATGGTATTGCGAAAGGTCAGCATTTGTTTGAAGATACGTACTGTGGAGGTAGTCCTGCACAGATTCGTGAAGGAAATGGACCGTTGAGTCATTAGGGTCGACGGAGACCAAACCCCTACAGAACTTATAATTTTCTTGCAGCAGATATGAATGCTCAGCTGATGGTATTGTATTCGCCATCCACACTCCCGGGACCAAAGTTTGTGCCATTACGAGCTCGCTCAGGGTCAGAGGTCGCCGTGCCATAGCTACCGAGCGGAGTATAAATTTCGCAACCTCTATGCGGCTGGTATCGATCTGGCTCAGGATCCTATCGTACACCTGGTTGAGATCTGGTGGTAAGGTTTGCAGCCTATCTTCAATTTGTGAGAAATCTACGGTCTCCTCGAGGCGCCTAAGGACAGGAGAAACCCATAGAAATGTCCCTCCAGCCCTCCTGCGGAGTGTTTCTTCGATGCGGTTCTTCAACCATGGTGGATAATCCTTTGTCCTGGAGAGGTAATCGATTCGCACTTGTATGAACTTTGAGAGATCGGCGTGAACCTCTTCCGGGCCGATGCGAAGGTGTCCACCAAAGTCAAATCCCTGGGTGTATGGCCCTGACCTACAGGTTACCAAAAACTTTGCTCTCACTGCCCGATTTTCGTTTAAGTCTTGCGGGTCAAAAAAGTGCCTGAAAAGCCTGAGAAACTCCCACTGTGACGTCTCCTCACATTCGTCTAGCCCATCAACGAGTAAGTAAACCTCGCCGCTGAGTTCTTTCAGGATACTGAGGAGGATCGTCCAGAGTACATCAAGGTCATCGGGGATTGTCTCCACACTTATCTCGTCGTGGAGCTGGTATTTGAAGAGGGCGCGTGGCCCCCCCACTAGCTGCGAAAGGAACCCCCGAAGGATCGCCATCGTTGTATTGCGAGTCATGCGTCTCTGATAGCACGAGTAGAATACTAGGGTCGTTAAAGGATTCTGGCGCACCCGCTTTTTTAGCTCTTCGACCAAGTAGCCGAATAACATTGTCTTCCCGATCCCCGGACCGCCAGTGAGGAGGAGAAATTGGGGGTTGTCTCCTCGAAACCAAGCTAGGATTTCATCTCGCTCTAGCAGCCATTCGCAAGTTCCCTTAACCCTCTCCCTGCTGGATTTTTGAATGGCCGCTAGATCCTGCACGAAATCGTGAGGGGTCGCATAATATTCAGGGGCGGTGTGGGCCGTGGGCGGGGTTCCGTTGGTGGGTAATGATACTGCCGTGGGTTCGACAGGGTCAGCCATGTGAGTGATGAGAATGGGCTTATGATACCACCCCTAAGATGCCGCGTACCAAATGTATCTGTAGTAGCAACCTAATAGGTAATGCGGAGGGTGCTAGGAGTGAATAGGGCTTGGGGGGTGGATAGGATCTGGAGAGCGAGGGAGGTGGGGGTCCGACGGGTTTAAATACGCACCGCGAGGCTTTCATCTGCTTTGTGGTGCTGTGGGTTCGCATACCGTTGCTGTATATGGTGTTTCCTTGGAGCAGTTGGGGTAAGTTAGAGCCAGCGGAATAAGGAGAGTTTCCTGTTGCTTACCACCGTTAACACTGCAACCCTTGTCACTGCTGATATATCAAGAGCAGCTTCGCAAATAGTGATAGGACCGTCAGATTTCCCGGACAAGCTGTAAATACAAATCTAACATCTTGTTAGCTTCTGACGCCGAATAGTCTGAAGCCCACTCAGCAGTCCTCTCAAACTCTTCAGCTTATTCTCTACCTCTACTACTGCGTTCTGGAGCTCCTCCAAATGGTGTTGCAAGAGAGCACTCTTTTTTCGAAAGAGCCGGCCCTTCTGTTCGCTTCCCTGAGCTTTGCACTAAATTCATTTATATGCCCTAATTGCTCTGTATAGACGGCGAGGTGAAGTTTAGAAACTTGGCTCACGAGTTTTGAAAGGGGCCCATTGCGGCTCGTGGATGGTGATGAGGTAAGCGACATTGTAAGCGGCGAGTCCATGATGGAAAGGCATCAAAAAACGGCGTCGAAATCCCTCGGTTTCGGAGGCCATTTCACAGACATATCGCGTTACTCCGTACAGCTTTTGCGAACCTCAGAACCCACGGAACGCTCATTACGTTCAGCCCTCCTGTAATAGAGGACGTACTGTTACAATAGATTATTCCCTGCATTTTTAGGTCTTGCTACGGTGCGAGGGATCCTTACTAGTCGCTCCATCGACCACCTCATATTTTGGCCATCAAGTCATTGATCCAAGACTATTGCCGCCGAGGTTTGCAGGCAACATGAACGGCGATAGTTATTCGTCAAGAGGCATGGCATCAACATCAACTAAACCCAGTACTCGCGTGGAAGCTGCTACTAACCCGACGGCAATTACAGATGGACGGCATTCATCTTCTAGAGACCACTACGTGAGTTTCATAAATGCGCAGCCCGTTCTTTCATTTAGAAGATTTGAAACTAACAAATCAACTAGTCGTCACGATCTGACCGCGACGACAGACGTGACCGCGACCGTGACCGAGACCGAGATCGCCGTCGTTCCCGCTCTCCGGGCTACCGTGGGGGGGACCGCTCCTCGAAGTTTCGTAGGGAAGGTGAGGTCGACTCCTACTCGTCAAGCCGCGACTATAGGGAGCGAGAACGTGAAGACCGCTATTCTGGCCGTGAACGGCGTGATGAGCGGGCATGGGATAGGGATAGAGGGGCGCCAAGAAGAGAGACGAGACGAGATGACGACCGCCCTCCCCGTAGAGATAGGGATATATTTGAAGATCGGGAACGTGCTAGGGTGAGGGACCGTGAAGTTGTTAGGGAGAAAAAGAGGAGCGTCAGCCCCCCGGCGAAAAAGAGAGAGCCAACGCCAGACTTAACGGATGTCATTCCGATACTGGATAGGAAGAGGAGGTTGACCCAGTGGGATATCAAGCCGCCAGGCTACGAAAATGTGACAGCCGAACAGGCAAAGCTCTCTGGTAAGGACGGTTGATGTCGCGCCCTTTTTATATCTACAGAGATTATTAACAACAAGACGCCCAACAGGAATGTTCCCACTACCAGGCACACCTCGGCAACAGCCAATGGATCCAAGTCGCCTCCAGGCATTCATGTCTCAGCCGAGCGGCTCTGCAAACAATGCAGCCCTCAAGCCTTCAAACGCCAGGCAGTCGAAGCGCCTACTAATCCACAACATCCCAACTAACGTCACTGAGGACGGTCTCGTCCAGTTCCTAAACCTTCAGTTGAATGGCCTCAACGTTATTGAGGGCACAGACCCAGTTGTATCTGCCCAATTTTCCAGGGACAAGTCTTTTTCGCTCGTGGAGCTGAAGTCCGCCTCTGATGCGACTGTCCTTCTGGCATTCGATGGGATATCGATGGAGGACAATGACGATATGGACACAAGCAATGGCGCCGGAGACCGGGGAGGGCTCTCGATTCGCCGTCCAAAAGATTATATCGTACCAGCAGTGACGGATGATTCCCATTACGAGGAAGGCGTTGTGTCGAATATAGTGCCGGATACCCAAAACAAAATCAGCGTGTCTAATATCCCACTATATCTAACTGATGAGCAAGTCACTGAGCTATTAGTGTCATTCGGTGAGCTCAAGGCTTTTGTCTTAATCAAAGACAACGGTACGGAAGAATCAAGGGTATGTCGAATGTATATCCGGCTTCCTGAGCAGGTAGAACTAATAAACGCATTCAGGGGATTGCCTTTTGCGAATACGTTGACCCTTCAGCTACGGATATCGCGGTCGAAGGACTAAACGGTATGGAACTAGGTGATAGGCATCTTAAAATCCAGCGGGCAAGCATCGGCATCAAACAAGCGCCCGGTCTTGAGATGGGAGTTAATGCCATGTCAATGCTTGCTGGAACAACATCACAAGACCTAGAAGAAGGTCGCGTTTTGCAGCTCCTAAATATGGTCACACCCGAGGAATTGATTGATAACGACGAATACGACGGTAAGGAAATTGCAACGCATTCTCCACCCGATCTTGACCTAATGATTGAAATCTATAGAAATTCTTGAAGATGTAAAGGAAGAGTGCGAGAAGTATGGACAGGTACTTGATCTGAAAATCCCAAGGCCGAGTGGTGGGAGTAGGCAGTCCTCCGGGGTCGGTAAGATATTTGTGAAATTTGACACCAATGAGGCCGCCAGCAAGGCGTTGCGCCTATTGGCAGGGAGGAAGTTTGCAGATAGGACAGTGGTCGCGACCTACTTCTCCGAGGTGAGAAGCAACAAACCTAGTTATACTCTACCCCCTGAGGTAGCTAACCTGACACTATCGTTACACAGGAAAACTTTGAGGTTAATGCTTGGTAAGGGCCTGGATTTTGGTTTCTAGAGCGGAGCCCCTTCGGATCGTTTCGTGTGTCATGTGCTGTGGGTTAGCAATCTTTCTGTTTCGGCGGAATGGTTTGTCTGTGCCTGTAGTTCGGCTGGTGTATGATAGCAACTTAGGGACCTACGCCCGAATTAAAAGCAACAATTTGCAAGAACTACTTAGTGTTCTCATCCCGAAATCCGTTTAAATGGGTTTCTTCTCGGGAGTTCTTGGCACAATTTCCAAAGTTGATTACCCACATAGATAGCACAGTTTCCCCCCCCCTTTCTTCCTTCTTTTATTTCTGGAACTGCGGGAGCACTCTGGAGGTTCTGGGGATGACAGCTTTCCATAAGGAATGAACCGACCATCCTAAGGTTTCCGCAGGTAGAAAAGAGCACTTCTGTGGCAAAAGACTTATGTGGATTTTTTCCCCCCGCTCTTCCTTTCTTTGTCTTTTTTCTTTCTCCCTCTATTTCCTCTTCGAGCGCACTCAACACCACGTCTTTTTTCTTTTTCCTTTTTCTTCGTTGCTGCTAAATGAAAATTTTTTTCTTCTTCTTTGTCATGATATTAAAAAAAAATGTAGAAAGAATAGATTAATACGATTAGTCCCTATTCGGTTCTAGCTAACATCTAGCGCCGAGGCGACTTTCTGCGGCTACTAACAGGATCCACCAACTCGGTGGATTTCTTCCAGGAAGAATCGGAGGTCTTCCGGCTGAACAAGGGGTGTAATTCCTGTTTGACAGTTAGCCTCCCATAGAGCGTCCTTTGCACAAGTGCTCACCGTGACCCAGGTTTGCAATCCAGCCTTTCTTACCACCCCCAAATCCCGCCACCATCTTCTCCACAGCCTCCGTGATAGCCTCTTTGGTACCGTACAGGATTCCCGGGTCAGCGTTACCTTGCAAAGTAACCCTTCCCCGTGCAACTTTTACTGCTTCGGCCGGATCCTGAAGCCAATCTAGACTCACGACATTGAATCCCGACTCGCAGAGGTCATCCAATGCATACCATGCGCCCTTCGCAAACACAGTCATCGGCACACAATCTTGTCCGAGTTCGGCCAAACGTTTCGGTAGTGTAGAAGCGATGTGTCTAAGGTAGGGGAGAGCAAAAGTTGCGAAAGATACTGGCGATAACTCCCCAGCCCACGAGTCAAAGACCTGGACCATCTACGCGACGTTAATGCTTGACAAAGACTCATGGCTCGGGGCGTGACATACTTGCGCTCCAGCAACGACCTGTTGTGCCAAGAACTCTACACACAAATTCGCAATCTTCTGCAGCAGTCTCTTGCTCTCCTCGGGGTATTTGTAGATCCACGTTTTGGCTGCAATAAACAGCTTAGTACCACCTCCTTCGACCATATAACTTAATAACGTCCATGGTGCCCCACAAAATCCGATGAGGGGCACCCTCCCATTCAACTTTTGCCTCGTAAGTGTGATGGCGTCGAACACATAACCAAGTTCCCCCTTCACATTCACATCCTTCTCCATAATCTCGTCATACTGGCGGTCATCCTTTGTTGCCAATGGCGATTCAAGTCTCTTGGGAAAGTGTGGTCCTTTGCCCTCCACCATTTCCACCACCATTCCCAAGGCTTGCGGAATCACAAGGATGTCAGAGAAGATAATTGCAGCGTCAAGAAGGCCATCGTATATGTCAATTGGCAGCAAAGTCAATGCGCAAGCGATTTGGGGTGACCGGCAGCAGGCGAAGAAATCGCGACCCCCTTTGATTTTGTGATAGTCGGGAAGGTATCGGCCGGCTTTTCCTGTCAGCACCATCGACGAAGCACGAATGCAAATGAGGTTTGGTTACCTTGACGCATTACCCATACCGGAGGCCGATCAACATCCTTTCCTGTGGCTGCTCTGAGTAGCAAGTCGTTCTTGAGAGGTTCGAATCTACTTTCCGCCATCCTCGGGTTTCGTGTCATGTTGGTAGTGAGAGTGAGTTTCTTCGTAGGTACTATCTACTTCGCGAGCGAGCTCCGAGCACCCTCTGGGTGCCTCTCAGCTCAGCGAGAGTCTCATCTCAACGAGATTACTGTCCGAGGCCATAGGTTTTAATACATTTCGCGACGCGATCCCAATACATCTGCAATGCCTCCCTCCCCACCTGACGGCGCGAGCTGACCCCCATATGGGCGAGGTCAAATTATTGGAGTGAGAAATTGCGGTGTACCTCCCCAATCAATTCCAACCTTAATGGCAGTACAGCATACCATCGTATACAGCACCTTGATCGCGAAAAAGGCACGTCCTTGTTGCGTCTAGGACATGCATGAAAAACCATCTCCGATGAAGACAAAGTTATCATTGATCACTTTAAAAGTATATCCCGATTCGATTCATTGATTTGCTAGAGCAGAAAATAATATCAACATCTCAGCTTTTCCTCCGTGAAACGCCGTCTTTATGTAGTTAATATGTGAAACGGAAGAAACTACAATGGCCAGCACTTCGTCCTTAATATGCTGTTAAACGCTTACAGTAGAGGGTGCTCGGAGCTCGCTCGCGGAGAGGAGCCCAGCGCATGCTGGAATCGGGAGGGAGGGAGCTCCTGCAGTCTGGGGAAAGCTGTGCGGGCAGTTAAGAGTAGCGGCAAACACTATGCTGATGCTGATGGGAGCGAGTCGTGACGCCGTTCATTTACTTGGCCATTGTCAATACGGGCACGGAGCGCGCAGAGGCAAACCAGCAGCAGTTTGTCCGTTCGGTCAGAAGGAGCTCCATCCAGCCACACGATCCCAGGACGGGGTTGGCATGTACATGTACAATGGTGGCGAGGAAGTCAACGGCACATCTCGAAAAGTGCCATTTCGCCATGCGACACAACAACCAACAGTCGCAATGAGTCAAAAGCTAAAGGAATTGATAAATAGAAGCTAGATACAAATAATTTTTCGCTCAATATTTAATATGGCCTCCCTTTG
>JAJDFF020000101.1:0-95043 GCA_021527025.2 Geoglossum cookeanum
AGGAGGGAGGTGGAGGTGGAGGGGGGAGGTGGTGGGGGAGAAGGGAGGAGGGAGGAGGATGGAGGTGGAGGAGGAGGTGGGAGTTAGGAAGTAGAAGAGGAAAAAAAGAGTTTGTCTTTCTTGATTGGCTGGTTGGTTGGTCTATCTACATGCGTGAGTTCGTTTCGCGTGGGAGAAACAAAAAAAACAAGAGTATTAAAATAAAAAAAAAAAGGTAGAAAGGGAACTTGAGAAGGGGAGGGGGGTTTCTCTTCAAATGCATGCACTGATAGCAGATTAATTTTTTGGTTGTCAAAAGAGAGAAAAGAGGGCAAGGAAAGAAACAGCGTTGTTGATGAGGAAAAAGAAAAAAAATGACATGACGCGTTGGATATCCTCGTTAATGTCGTTCATTTCCCCCCTCCCCCCCCTCCTCCCCAATCGAAAATTAAACTAGAAAAACACCGAATCCCATTTGTAGCCCTAAACCCAAAAGTAAAAGGTCAGGGTGACATGGACAGGAAACATGACGGAGGTCAAACACAGAATTTTTCTTCATATTTCATGCTGCCTTGTAAATGCCAGATTGCTGAAGAAGAGGAAGGAGGAGGGGGGTTTTTGACTCGCGAGAGTGCATGCAAGAGGAAGCAGTTTATAAAAAAAAAGTAAGGGGGGAATCAACATCATGAATAAGGAGACACATGTCATTCGTCAATGCCAGGGCCAAAAAAAAAAGAGAAAAGAAAATATGACCCCGTGCCACTTCATAGCCGTAGTTTGGGAAAGTTACAGCGAAAAGGAACAAGAGGGAGAAGAAAAAAATTTTGTATAAAGAACCTGACTCATGCGCTAAATCAAATAAGAACCCCGCAACTCCACTCCGTTTGAGAGAGCAACGAAATAGTAATGATAGCGCAGAGCATGTGAATTTTGTGTGGAGCCTGCCAACCGCTAAATATCGATTCTAGCTGCTGTATGAAGATCCTCTGGTGGGGTGATTCCCTTCCCACCATATAATGCAATGGGGTTAGCCAGTCCTTCGAATCCTGGCGAAGAAGAAATCAACCCTTGAACCGCTTCCGGCTGCTGTCATCCCGATCATCGCGACCCCGGTCATCTCGGCTATGATCTTCAAGCCTCTGTTCGATGGACGATGGCGGTTCAAATCCAAATGAATGCAATGAGCGCCGGTTGACATACTGATGACGGCCGTACTGAGCATAGGCGGTAGGCGGGGTCTCTTGCACAACAGGCCCACGAGCACGACTACTTGAAGGGTAGTCGTCCGCAAAAGGTGAGCCAAGTCGGAGGGGAGGTGAACCTGTCTGTTCGGTGAACGCGGGAGCTTGGAGAGAGGCCGCGTTCTGAGAAAACTCTGAACTATTCATCTGGTCGTACATGGTTGGCGGGGTTATCAGGCTCGAAAGACGGCTACCTCGCGTCACATCTCCCAAACTAAAGCCACGGCTTCGTACACGGCGATGGCTACTCTCAGCGGGGGCGCCAAAGAGCTCCTCGAAGAAATTTACTCGCATATCGCTGCCACCAGGACTGAGCTCATCTTCAAGCTGATTCTGAGCCCGACGTTTAACCGCAGTTGTGTACGGTAGCGGTTCGGTGAGCATGAAAGGCGACTTCGGTTCTCCAATTGAATAGTCAGAGCCATCTGGCTGAGCTCTAGCGGGCCGATCCGAAGTTCCATCATTGAAGGGGGAGCCCAAACGTGCACGGGTACTCATTCCATCTAAACCATCAATCCCCAGTCCAAATTGTAGTGCCTGGCTCTGCTGGTTGACTGGACGTTCCAGCGGGCGGCCAAACCAATCTTCATTCCGCTGTCTTGAGCTGTGTCCCTCGCGTGAGAGTTGGGCTAATGATCCATCCGGACGCATCGTGACCGAAGTGCTGGTGGTTAGGGAGTAGGTCATGTCTCGGGTGAAAGTTGTTCGCCCTCTATCCCAACCAACAGACGAGAAAGTTGCGCGCGATTGACGGAATGGGGTCGTGCTTCTGGGTCGGAGGAGTTGTTCTTTTTGCGAGGATGGGGAAAATTTCGACCTGCAGAGCTTTCGGAGTCGTTTGCGCGTCGCGGGCTCAGATCCAGGCCATCTGGACGCCACCCTTTGGGGTTCGGAGGATGCGGTTGGCGTAGAGCTCCCGCTCTTGATACCAGTGATAGTGTCCGGGGAATCTGAAGTTCGCACAGCATTTGCCTCGTCTTGTACATCGCGAAGGACCTGCTTGCCTTGGGACCCTTTCCGTTTTCCGCTAGCTTCCACGATGCTAGCCAAAGGCAACTTCGGTCCATGCCAGCTTCGTTTTGCCTGCCTAGCAACGCGGCAACAAACCCCAAGTGGGGGAACACCCCCAGGCTGTACAAAGAAGGGAGTAACTGTAGGGTCATGTCTGTAAAGCGTATAGGTCTTCCAGAGGTGGTTATCCATCTCATCGGTCCACTTTACATGTTTGGGCCCATGACCCTTCCGACTGCGTATGCGCGGACTGGTGCAGTCGGAATGTGTAGGTATCATATGGCGAGCTTCCTCTCTCTTCTCGGTAGTATAGCCGGGAAAGGTAAATGTATCTTCGGATTCTGGGCTTGTGCAGCTGCCGCCCTCGGAAGGAAACGATATTAAGCTGTCAGAAGAAGAATCGGAAGAGTCGGAAAAACCTGAGCATGCGGAATCAGGGCGGCGTATGCTCTCTCCATGGTTTGCGTTTGACTCCCACTGCGTCTTCGTACTTGCGTCCTTGTCAAACGCTGTAAATATCTTGGCTAAGGGTGTTTTCGGTGGGGTAAAGAATCGTGGGCGAGAAGGTGCGGGAGCCAAAAAGCCTTCGGAAAGCTCTGGAAAGGGTTCATTCATCGTATGTGGTGGTACAGATGCGGTCCCAGGCGTCTCAATGGTCGGGATAGGAACATCTTGAAGTAATAAAGTAGGATTTGGCTGCCCTCCTGGGTTTGTGACAACTATGCCAGGACGGTGGCGTGGACGGACACGGTAGGGCCGCGTACTAGGAGGCTGCCTCGTCTCCGTCTCTTGGCTCGTTAGGTGTTCACGGGGGTCCTGTCCATCCGTATAGTGGAAGGTGAAATTACGGGGTAGTGTGATGGAAAGCTTTGGGCGAACAGGAGGCATCTTGAATGTGGAGAACTGCCCTTGCCTGTTAGAACTAATCTTAAAGTAGTGAATCGTCAAAAGGGACCTAAAAAAGAAAAAGAAAAAATATCAAAATCAAAAAAACTTACTGGAGATGAGCTATTCGCAAGGAGTTATTTGACGTAGCTAGCGATAGACAACCTCGCTACAAAGCAAGGAGTTTCCACAGTTGATGGAAGAAGGGGGTGAAAAATAAAATATAATAAGTATTAAAGAGTAACACAATAGTGTCAGGCGCTCGATAAGCGCACGGTACAGCCCAGGTCGTCTCTTTTCGTGTTCGCAATTCAAGTCGTAAATCCCGTAGGTATCGGTATCGAGCGGTAATATCGTCAATCTCGTCCTACAAGGCGCGTTCCAAGTTCGAAATTTAGACTATATCAGCGCCAAGTAGATGCCGCGAATCGTCGTAAAACGTAAGTCGGTCTAATTTGGTATGAATATCTTGTCCAGGTGCGTTGTATCAACGCTGCCTATTACCGTAACGTGATGCGCGTGTCGAAGCAGCGCATTGACAAGCAAGAAATCGAAATATCTGCTGAAGCGAGTGTACAAATGAGGGACTGAAGCTCAGAGCAAAATTGGCTCTGGTACAGGTGTTTTGGCAAAAAATTGATCGGGATCGGTGTCAAGACTCTGTCGCGACCGAAATCGCACACGAGAGCGACAAAAGACACGCGTGTGCGTGAGTGCGATATCCAGCGGCACTATTCCCGCACAGAACCTCTTATGCCCAAAAGGTTTCTACACCAGATATATATATATATATCTCTTTGCGGATTCTGTGAAAGCTAGAATCGCTGTGAGATGGTCGATGGATGGGGAATGAAGACGTGCCGCCGATCAGAAGAGGAGTATAGGAAACGCGCAGGTGTGGTGATGATGCAAGATCAGTTCTCGAAATGGGACAAAGGAGATATTTTTGTTGTCACAAGCACCTCGTAGGTGTTGCCTCGTGGGGGTTTCGCTGTAGATGATAATGTCGTGCGTCAAGACATACGGACCGATCGACCTGGAGGAAGATTCAGGGCCCAGGGCGGGGCGTCTCCTTGCGTACGGTGAGGGAGCGCTCCTCCTAATCTCAACAAGAGGCCCCGTCGAAAGGAAGGAATGTGGAGGAGTAGAAAAGAAAGGTCGACGACGATCGACGATAGAGGTTGATGAACGAAAGTCAGGGAAGACCTAGCAAGGGAGAGTAACCCGAACGGACGAACGACAGTTGGTGCGATCCAGGGTCCTTTTCGTACGCCGCGAATGGCAATGAGACACAGCGCCCTTTCGTTTGGGGCGGGAGGCGGAGACGGAACGCGAGAGCAAGGGCTAGCAAAAGAAAAAAAGGAAGCACGCGTCAAGAGGGGAGAGGGAGCGCGTGTGGGAGGAGGAGGAGGAGGAAGGCAAGTCCAAGCATCCAACTGCATAAGACACCCGGCCAGCAACGCCGTTTGGCCGCGAGGGATGCGTCGCTCGGTCTGAAGAGTTTCAGGCCGTCTCTGCTTCGCAGTCTGGGGGCCAATGGAGCGATGGAGCCTGATACGGGCTGGAGAGTTGGTGATCGAGGCTAATGGGGCGGGGTGGGACGATGGGAGAGAGAGCGAGAAGGGAAGGGAACGCTCGTGCAGCAGCTGACGAGGGAAATCCTGGATATGCAGCCAGAGCAGCAGCAGAAGCAGAAGCAGCAGTAGCAGCGCGCGGGATTGAAACGCGTAGCGGCAATGGGCGATGGAGCAATGCAGCGATGCAGCGATGCAGCGAGGGGGGGCGAACACGGTGAACACGATGGGGGGGAAGGTCGACGACGCGCGTGAGTTTCGCGTTTCCGCCAATTGGGCCACAACGAACCGCCGGGCCCGAATTCACGGGGGCGCCGCTTGCAGCTCGCACGAACGCGCCACAAAAGCTGCCACAGGCCTTTTTTTTATTTTTTATTACTTCTCAAAATGATATTTTATTTTCTTTATTTTTGAATAATTCCCTCATTTTTTTCCTGCGCGTGCTGGCTGGCCGGGCTTGCTTGGCCCCCCCCTCTCCCGGAGTAGCGGGCTCCGTGCGGAGTATGTATGTATGTGTATGTGTATGTATGTAAGGACAGAGTACAGAGTACACCACCCACCCACAGACACGGGTCTACCATACGGCTACAGCGTACAGACTGCAAATCGACCGTGTTGGCGCAACTGCTGGCCGGCCGGCCTGTCTGCCACGCAACCGCTGGCGCACATGGACGGGGTACGCACCAGCTCCAGCTCCGGCTCCAGCTCCACCAAGGCCCGCAACACGACCCTGACCCTGGCACAAGTCGACCGCCCAGTCGCACAGCGACTCTGCGCGCACACACCAGCCGGGCCCTGGGAAGTTCTGGTAAACATGTACGCACAAAGACGGACACGCACACAAACTCTGGGCAGCAGCAGCAGCAGCAGCAGTAATCCTCCCCCGCCCGTCTCCGCGCCCAGAACGAATTGACGGCCGGGTTATCGGATGCTTTTTTTTTTTTCGCGTCTTCTCTTTCTCCGCCAATTTACAAAAAAAACAAAAGAAAAGCAACATACGCCGCCCGCCGCAGCCCAGAAAGAGAGAAAGCGGTTGGAACGCGATGATGGATGATGATGTGCCTCTGCAAAAAAAAAAACAAAACCCAAAAAAAAAGGAATATCACGGTGCGCCGACGTTGAAGACGAGCAGGAAAAAACATACTTTTGAAGATATGTAGGTACATCCTCACACATCACATCACATACATACACACACACACACATACATACATTTACTTTGCAAGCCGCACAACCCAGTATATGTAAGTAAATAAACACAATACACCCACACACCACCCAGAAATACCACACCGACGACACTTTATTTTTTTTATTTTTATTTTTTTTTTAAGCTTATCCCCCTCGGAATCTTATCCTCCGCACCGACAAGGGGTGCGGGGTGCAACACCCCCGCTCCCCAAAACCCGCAATATATATACATATATATACATACATACATACATACATATAGCAAGGGTAGATAGGTGTGTGTGTATGTGGAAAAAGTACCTTGACTTGGGGGAAAAAGCACGTACTTAACCTTAACTTTGGATATGCACTTTACTTCGCGGTGTAAGGGGGGGGAGGGGAGGGAGGGGTCTCTTTTTGCCGATAAAACTCGCGAGAACACACCACAACCAAAAAAGTACATGTACAAACGCAACATGTACATTATTACAAGCATCAAGTATGTATGTATATATACACATACACATATATACTCTATCTAATAAAGAAGGCGGTGTGGGGGCAAAAGAAAAAAGAAAAAGAAAAAAGAAAAGAGGGGGGGAAGCCTTGTTGTTCGTTTGTTTATATTTCTGTACAAAAAAAAAAAAAAATTACTCCATTGCTTTCAAAAAGTTTTTTTTTTTTTTTTGAATTTAAATATATTAATTCTTACCAACCTCGAAACAAGGAATAGATCAAAAAAAGAGCATCATCTACAGAATGCCCCGCGATACATATAAATACAAAAAAAAAAAAAATAAATAAATTAAAAAAAAAAAACTTATTCTCCCGGAAAATCAGAGTCTGGAAAAACGCCCTCATTCATCCTTCCCAAAAAACACACAAAAAAAAAAAAAAAAAAGTAACTTTTCCCCTTTAAAACCTCAAGTCCCTCTATCCATTTTCCTCCTACGCTCCATAACCCACTCATTAGCCACAACTCCTGGCTCCTCCAACACTCTCACTCCCCTCTCTAATGGTCCGCTCTTCTTCGTCCCACGATCCTCCGTCCTAGCATCTAATTCCTCCACAGCTGAACTCGATATCGAGCTACCGCTGCTCCCACCATACGCCACAAAAGTCCTTCTATCGCCCTCAGCCTTCTTCCGCTCGCTTTGCTCTTCCTTCATTTTTGAGAGCTCAGGGGCGTCGCAGGGGAGGGCGAGAATTTTTAGGCCAGGGAGGTTTTTAGTAAGGAATGATATTAAGAGTGGGAAGAGGGATTTATTGGGGCGATAGGTGCCACTATCATTGTCAATTATTAGTTCGTAATGTGTTGGGTCCCTCAAGGGTTCCTCCACTGGTGGTCCGCCTTCAACTTTGTCTGGCGGGTGGGTCTCCTGGTCTGGAGACCTTGGACCCTTTTCGGGCTTTTTGAGTCGTCGGACGAAGAACTCGCCGGACCACGCGACATATGCGGCAACTGCGGAATGCATGGTGTGTTTCGATAGGAGGTCAATACCGAACTCTTTACCGGTTTCTGTGAAGCGTAGGAGGCCGTCTGTGATACCTCTCAGCATGATTTACGTTCAAGCGTAAACGAGGCCTACCAAGAGTAAGGACATATGTGAATACCCGGCCTCCCTGGTCAAAGTGTACCATTTCCAGAAACTTGAGAGTAAGATCTCTACTAGGCTCCGAGATACAGCCGTATTCTGTCTGCTCGTCGTAATTGTAGACTCGAGTGTGCTGGTAGTGAAGCAGCCGGTTGAGGATTCGCCCCCGAAGGCCTGTTTTAAGGAACATGGGCTCGACAAACGGTTTGAACTCGATATACCGATGATACATTTCACCCGGAACGGGGCCGGTGAGCTGCATCTGATTTGCTTGGAAACTGTATAATGGATTAGCGCAAGCGGTAGTTGGTACCGACTAGATGAGATGGAGCATTGTAGAGAGATTGACTGTACTTAAACTTCTCAACCCTTCCGTTTCCATCCTTTTCAGGTTCCTTCGTTCCAGTAAGCTTACCAATAAGTGGGGAGTAGTGCTTGCTCCAATGGTTCGGCCCAATTGTATAGACCCTTCCTCCCTTGTCCTTGGTTCTTCCGAGCACCTCCACGCTCAATATCAGCTCGCCGCTCATTTTTACCCCTCTGCAAAACGTTACAACGAATCTTCTACCTAGGTATGCCCTCTTGCTCCCGGAGCGCCTCCGGATTTTAAAGGCCTCTTCACGGATCCCTGCCCAAGACTCATCAATATGATCAACGTCGATACGTACGGAGCCTAGTTTGTCATCATGATCCATGGGGTCCTCATCCAAGATTCTAGCCTTCATGCTGAAGCCACTACTAGGTACATTTGCGAGAACCCATGTGGTGTTCCATTCTGGGTTGACGTTTCGCCGAATGGTTGGCGTGCGAAAAGACAGGATCGGATCCTCCTTATTTCGCATTGGCAGCGAGGTTTTGAATTCGGCAAGGACGAAGGGATCGGAGGAGAGCGAGCTGAGATCTGCAATTGGGAGATTTGTCGCTCGAACGAAGGTAATACGTAGGGTGTATCCAGACTCAGCGTTGGGGATAGGGGTGTGCGACAAACCCCCAGGAGGTTGTTTTTCTTCTCTGCTCTCACTCTGCCCGCTATATTGGCCGTTGCTCTCCCGCATAGCTCCATTCTCCTGGGGCTCCGTATGCGCCATCGACAAGCTGTGTGGTTTTTCAAAGGCTCGGCCGACGGCATACCGAGAGTAGAAGGGGGGGTGAAAGGCAGCTTGGAAGTATCGGCCAAGTCGCTTGTTGACGTCACAATATCATTATCTAATCCATCTAATCCGGTCCATCTAAGCGATATCTGATGAGATGTGTAAACAAAATTAGGGTTCTTGACCACAAGGTGCAAGGACTCAATTGATTGACTCGACTTTTGATTCTAGCTAGCCTCCGCTATGTATGTATACAGCTGGAGGTTTATTACATTAGCTCGAGACCAACATCCACAAGGTTTGCATACCTCGCGGCGTATTTCCGCCCGAATGCTCCTCTAAGAATTCTGTGTTTCAAGGGTTGCCGCCATGCACCTCACTGCCACGCCCGGACACGCCTTCGAGCGATCTTCGTCCTCCCCTGCGCTACGGCAATGCCATAACGCCATGGCAGCGGCGAGGCATGGCACAACAGAACTCAGAACCCACTATTGGGATATGGGTGTAGGGCTCTATGGCAGGTATAGAGCCTCCGGGGTAGAGCATGGGGTTCTGAGGTAATTCTCTGTAATCGATGTTCTAAATCGACTGCCCAGAGCCATCCCAAAAGTTTAACATACAGGTTGGTGCTGGCTTGGGTCCCGGGGGTCATGCGAGTAAAAGAGTTGGGCTATCCGAGTATTTAACCCTCATTTTCTCTTAAAAAAAAAAAGAAAAAAGGAAGACATGGGTACATTGATTCCACGGTTCTCACGGTGCTCAAGCAACCATCCAACTACCCACTACAGTTGCCACAGCATCTCCCTACCCTTGTTCGTCGGAAAAATGGTCCCTAAAAATCATGTCGTCTAGATCGGGGTTCATAATGCGGTAGTCGATATCTTTTCTTGTTCGTCTTCCTCTTGAACTGTATTGGACATGCTCCTCGTCTAGCTCTTCTAATGGTACTGAATTCAACCCTCGAATCGCGTATTCTGCTGTCCTTTGTCGATTGCCATAGGGGGAAGTTGGTTGGGAGGAGGTAGTTGCGATGTCTTCATCGGTATGCTCTTCCACAACACTAGCGGTTCTCTGATTGCTGCTTCTATCGTTTTGGCGCAGTCGTTTGCCGCTACTTGTGTTATCCTCTGAGTCGGAGGTAGCTATGCCCTGGCGCGCGCGTCTTTTTTTAGCGATTGGCGGATCAATGTTGGGCGTTGCAGACTGCCTCTGTGCCATTCGTTTGAGGTGGGACTTAGGCCAGTCTATGGGTAAGTCGTGGTTCAATGATGTTCTTGGCGTCGGTCGAGGTTTGGGTTCCTCATCCTGTTTCGCTGCTAGAGTGTCGTGCTTCTCTCGGACATACCCTACGCATTGTAAGAGAGTCCGCGACATGCGGAGATGTGGAGTATCCAGCTGCCCGTTCTGTCAGCGATTCCGCTGCAATGGTGTGTTTCAGAAGAATCCTGACCTTTTCGAAAAATTCAAGAATATCTCTAATCTGTAGTCTATGCAATTCGTCCTCATCTTTTGCTAATCCCTTCTCTAGGAGCAACTTTTGACCCCAACCGGTCCGGTCTATTCTGGTTGCGATTGCTTGACGAGTTTCATTCGGCCATTGATTCCATGTTACCACCGGCAATTCGATTCGCCTGGCAACTCTGTACTCCCCTGCGTACTCCCAGCTGTTCTGGTTCTTGCGGAATAGCGGATATACCTTCCCCAGCTCCCCACTACCCTCTTGCCCATCGACTAGAGTCAGGGCTCCATGCTGACCGGTTAGAGGAGCGTACTCATGCACTTCGGGGTTAACTTTAATTAGTTCGGGACATTTGAAGACTTGCTTGCCCAGCATCGCTGGTCCAACTTTCGCAAAGGTAGAGGCGTTGCCACCGAGTGAAGATGTAAGCAGAGTGTTTGAGAATTTCCTAGGGTCTTTAGGGATATTCATTTTAGGTGGTTGCGGTAGCGAATCGATCTCCTGTTGGACGGCATGAACACCTGGGGACTCTGGCTGGGAATATGTGTCTTCACCCTTTTGGCATTTCCGTGCCTGGAGTTTGGCGTCCGGAAATGCCGCGGTCGTGGTATTCAGTGGGTCGCCTTTCGGTGTTATAGGCTTGGGGGCATCCGCGTTCGGCTTTCGTGAGGACATTGTATTTAGTCTGCTAAAGTGAGGTTGGCTTCGTCGGGCTGTCTGCTTCCTTTTTACAGGCATCGGCTGCTGGGGTGAGCTGACGTTGCTGGCATAAGACTCCCAAGTCTCCGCTAATGCAGAAGAGTTGTCCTCGATACGTCCGCGTGCAACTACTTTTGGGTCAACAGCTTCACCTGTGATGGGGGCATGGGCACTGCCATTCTCGACCCAAGGAAGAGTTCTCCTCTTTCGCTTGGTTTGGTCGCCCCGGGCCCATGTTGAGAATGGCCCTTCGCTCACATCACGGTCTCCGTGGTCAGATGATTCTGTGGCATTCCTTTGAACTTCATTTCTCTCGAGGGCAGTTGCTACTGGTGCATCTGTGGTGTGCCTCCTGTTCTTTTCCTTTGGTCCTGTGTGGCCGTGCTCGCCAAGGCCAACTCTAGAAGTATCGCTCTCATTAAACAGGAGAGTGGAAAGTTCATCAAGGACCCTCTCTTGCTCCAAGTAGGTATCTTCGGCCAAAACCAATTGCTCCCGGAGCCGAAAAAGCGCACGTCCCTGTTGAGTGTGTTGCTCCTTCAACTTTTTTATGTCTTCGAGGGCCTCTCTAATGACCTTTAGTCCGCGAAGGGTGGCTAACAATGTTAATTAGGCTTTTGGTTTCTGTTATGTGGGGATATGGTACGAAGCGGTCAAACCTTGCGATTGTGGAGTCAGTCTGGCTCCTGCACTGCTGCCGGTGTTGCAGACAGCGCCGTGGATGGGCGCACTGACAACCTTACTTTTCGCCATGCTGATCTAGCGTGACATCTGTATAACGCGAGAGGTGATGGGAAGCGTGTGGGTAGCGCTAAGGCGGATCCGCGACAAGCTCACTAGCGAACCTTTCGCTTCGCAGCGACAAGCACGTGCTAAGCGACAGAGGTTGGTTAGTTGCATTGTCTGTACGAGTAGTTTGCACTTGTACAGAGTATATATACTGGGAGTATACTGAGGGTATGCTGAGAGCATAGTTTTAACTACTATGCTAGGTATGGAACACTATACGTGTCTCTACCTCCTGCGTATACAATACCACTCGTGATTCTATCCTACATGGTAGATATTCCTAACTATTCTAGTTGACCTAGCCTGCTAGTTCATTCCTTTCCCCTCCACGTTAGGGTCAATCACCTGTCGTTTCGTTCAGTATACCTAGAGCCTTCAAAGAAGGGTGGGGAAAACATACTTGCCGTCCTTTCCAGTTCCTCATCCCTTTGTTTCCTCGGTCTCTTAACCCTTGTTGCAGCCAGTGCGCCCAACCACGAATCCCAAGTATTATACTTGCGGTTTCCGGCATCACTAAGTGTGCGCTTCTCCCTTCTAACACTTTGTCCACAATTTCTTCGGCCACCGTCTCGGGCTCTAGAGTCGGGAATAAGAAGTGCGAATCCTGTCTGAACCCTTCAAACAAAGGCGTCTTTGTGTATCCTTGGGTCACTAAGACGGTCCGCACTTTTGGCGCTTCATATCGATTTCTTAGCTCGGTCGCGAGGCCCTCGTGGAAGGACACAGCTGCTGCTTTAGACGCTGCGTAGTCGACCATCTGAGGAGTCGTCACGAAGCCGGCCAGAGATGCGACGGTGACAATCATACCGTGGTTTTTGGTGACCATATCAGGAACAAACTCTTGTGCTAAGAAAAAGTGCGCAAGTGCGTTAACGTCGAAGGTCAGGCGAATGTCCTTTTCTGTGAGGTCAAGAAGGGTACGGCCCCTAATAACGCCAGCATTATTGATAAGAATGGTGGGTTGACCGATGGAACCGCGGATCGAAGTAGCGGCGGAGCTGATGGCTGCAGTCGAAGAGACGTCGCACTTGAAGAAATGTACGTTTGATGCTATGGAGCAGGATTAGCTCCGAGTCCATACAGAGTGGTTAAGCAAACTGTACGAGCTTCAAAAGTCAAGGGTATGACATCTAGGACCGCAACCTTGATGCGTCGCTCTGCTAGTAGCTTAACGATAAAGCTGCCAATCCCAGCACTACCACCTGTGACAACTACTATCTCCTTTGCCCAGTTGTACTGGTCGCTCTGCCAATTGTTCGTCACACCCCGGCTAAGGAACGAATTCGCCCATCGATAGAGCCCTATGTAGAAAAGGATTTTGACGCGTTTCAATAGCGTTCCGCTTGTTAGCGCGAGTTCACGGCCCTTTGGTGTATAGGCTGCAAAAAGTAGTAATAGAAGAGTAACGGCGGGATTTAGAACGGTGTTCCGGAGGAGGCGCATGATTGGAATCATGGTCAGACCCTCGCGGGGAAGGCCGAGTCTTCGACGCATTGTAATCTACGGTGCTGTGCTGGTCTGGGATCTATTGACTGGATGGAGGGGGGGGTGAGGGGGTGGTGTAGGAATCTGAGTGCGGATCGCTTGCTCAATCCTCGCACATCGTGGGCCGATGTCAGGGATTTCATGAGCCTCGAGCACTCCTAACTCACAAGCACTGTCCTGGCTACTGATTTATAAGAATGTGTTGGACCTTCGCGGTGTGGGTTCCGTAGATAATGATGGCGTATTATGCGCTGCTATGATGACGTCCGGCTAGATAGGAAGCTCCTGTTGGAACTCCTCACTTTATCACGTCTGCAGCTGCAAGTCATGGCGGGCGAGGTGGATTCGGATACACAGACGCAGATGATATTACTAGCTGCGGCGCATCACAACCTCGAAGAACTAAGACCTCTTCTCCGACAGGCTTCGGCGAGTGTACAGGACTCAGAAACAGGATTCACACCCTTACATGCGGCTATCGCTGCGTGCGCGCCAGAACCCCATCAGGGGCTTGGTCAACGAGAGAACGGTCAGCCGAATGATGAGATAACACCTGAGGATTTAGACGGTGCAGTAAAAACAGTGAAATTGCTATTGCAGAATGGGGCTATTTGGAATGACCTTGACAACAACGGCGAGACCCCCGGTTGCATGGCATATAGGCTTGGACTGGGAGAGCTTTACGAGCTGATGGTTGATGCCGGTGTTAGGGCAGAGTTACTGTTATCCCACTTGGACGAGTATGAACGGATGGAGTATAGTGGGGAAGACAGTGATGAGGGGATGATAGACGAGAATAAACCAGCCCCTCCTGCGGCTAATTCGGGGACAAAAGGATTCTCTACTCGGCGAGAAGGTGTGGACGTTGATAGCGATGAGTACTTGAGATCAGAGCTCACGTTCCAGGATGACAAATTACTCGACGCAGAAGCGTAGGTCTCTACACGGCAGTATATCGATGCACCAATACTCACAGGTTTTGCAGCAACGGGGTCATGATGGCTTGGGAAGCAGACATCATGAGGCGAACGGCAGACCTTCTTCTACCAAAACCAGGTTTGCGAGTTCTAAACGTGGGGCACGGTCTCGGCATTATCGACACATATTTTCAATCACAATCACCAATTTCCCATCATATCATTGAAGCCCACCCTGCCGTCTTGGGCAAGCTTCGCAAGGACGGCTGGCACGAGAAACCGGGTGTTGTGGTCCATGAGGGTCGGTGGCAGGACGTTTTGCCCAAATTGATCCAGGAGAACGTGATGCTCGATGCGATATACTTTGACACATTTGCAGAAGACTACAGGGCGCTGAGGGAGTTCTTTAGCGAGTACGCAATTGGTCTGCTGGATCCCCAAGGAGGAGAAGATGGTAATGGAGGGAGGTGGGGTTTTTTTAACGGGATGGGGGCGGACCGGCGGATCTGCTATGATGTGTATACAAAGGTATGTGCTCACCATAACCAACCGATACTAAAAATAGCGTCTGATTTGGTGTTACAGGTGGTAGAACTAGATCTATTCGAGGCTGGCTTCGACACGGAATGGGAAGAAATCTCCGTTCCTGATCTCGATGAAACTGGGGAATGGGAGGGTGTTCGTCGGAGATACTGGGTCCTGGACAAGTACAGGCTACCGATCTGTAGATTCCTAGACTAGGCTGCATATGAGGGGTTTGTAGTTGTGTAGGGTATCATTCACACGGTGAAATATCATGGTCTCTTTCATGACGAAAGGCCCCATTCCTTGCGCAACCTAGGCAAAAATTAAATCACACTGTTCTAGAGTCGCAAACTGACGATGTCCTTCCCGCTACTACACAAGCCCGTCTCGAATGATAATCAACATGAACCGCGCGCAGTTGAAGCTCTCTTACCTCCCCCCTCGAAGTGCCAGAACTAGATGGAGTGTCGCACCACCCTCGAGATTATATTCCGACGCTGGTTTGTCGTCCGCCCTTTAGAAGCCCTACTCGTCAGCGATATCCCGCCCCGCATTACCCGCCAACTGTATTGTGGCGGGGTAGGAGAAGAAATACTCACATCTGCTTCCCCCCGAAAATCAGCCTTTGCTGTACTGGTGGTATACCTTCTTTCTCCTCAACGCGTTCTTTTATGCGGGAGACCTGGAGTATTGAAGAATCAGCGGAGTGGTTAGCTTCAATCATGGGAGACTCTTCCGTGGCATGAACGTGGTGATGGACAAGACGTGCTGAGTGGAGAAAGGGTAAGACTAATGCACACAAGGTGCCTTTACCAGATCGCCCTGCTCAACGTCTAACTCGATTTCCTTCCCTGTCAGCGTCCGAACTCTAGATAACGCGGGTCCGTGGTTAGCCAGCCGGACCACTTCCCTAACCATCTGCCCTGGTTCCCTAAACGGAGAAAACGGTGAGGAGACTAGCATACTTGATTTGCATCTTTTCTGTCGGACGTTATTTTCTCAAGGGCCGTGTGGCGGTGCGATCGTTATTGTCAGGATGAGGTCGTTTTTTGCATACTTGGAAGCTGCCTGGAGGGGTGGAGCGGCTCTCGGATGAGTAAGCAAGCAATGACAGGGCAGTTGAGGTCAAAGTCACTCGGTCCTGGACTAACAGATATCGTAGTACTCAATATGAAACAGAGATTCTCATCTCTAGATGTAAAGGTTTGCTCTTTGGTCCCAGTTCTATTTGTAATGGCATTGACTACCGCCAGGTAATCGCTCACGAACTCTCCAATACATTGTGCAACTTCCGTCTGGCCAACGCTTATGATCTCTCTTCAGTAAGTAGCTGCTGTAAAATAATTTGGCGCATATCCCCTAATGGCCATTGTACAGCGCGTATTTCTTCTCAAGTTTGCCAGACCAGACTTGAAACAACAGATGGTAATAGAGTCTGGCTTCCGATGCCATCTGACGCATTTCTCCAGGACTACCGCTGCGGCGCCGTCCCCATTTGTTGCCCGGCTCCGAAAGTTCCTCCGCTCGAGGAGGGTTACCGGCGTCTTTCAGATTGGGACAGATCGGATCATTGAGATACAATTTAGTGACGGCCAATACCGGCTCTTCTTGGAATTCTATGCCGGAGGGAACATTGTGCTCACCGATAAGGACTACAATATTCTAGCTCTCTTACGGATAGTAACTGAGCAGGAAGAACTCAAGGTTGGCTTGAAATACTCTTTGGAAAATTGTCAGAATTTTGGTGGAATTCCGCCGTTGACGACCGAGCGGCTCAAAAATGCGCTTGAGAAAGCCGCTAGTAAGAAAGAAGACCCAGATCAAGGCCTTGGAAAAAAGCAGAAAAAGAGTACAGATTCTCTAAGAAAGGCCCTGGCTATAGGGATCACGGAATATCCCCCAATGCTTATAGACCACGCACTTCGGGTTTCCGGTTTTAGTAGTAGTCTTCGTCCGGAAGAGGTGCTTAAGGACAACGAACTTATCGGGAAGCTATTACTTGCTCTTAATGAAGCAGAGAGTGTGATGCGGGATATAACGAGCGCAGAAGAGTCTAGGGGTTATATCATTGCAAAACCCAGGGTCAAGAATATAGATACACCAAGCGATACGGTTATCGCAGACCACAATAGGGAGGTTAGGCATGAGGAGCAGACGGATGAGCTTGGCGAGATAAGCCAATTCATATATGAAGATTTTCATCCCTTCCTACCCCGCCAGGTCGAAGATGATCCGTCCCTGAAAGTATTTACCTTTGACGGATTCAATAAGACTGTGGACGAGTTTGTATGTAAACCTGCGAAATATCTCGGACCTGACGGCTCACTTTTCGCAGTTCTCCTCCATTGAGGGACATAAGCTTGAATCCCGCCTGCGTGACAGAGAAGAAAATGCAAAGAATAAAATTGAGGCCGTGAGTGCGCTCTACAAGCTAACTGGAGTGCTCTGGGCTAATATGAAGGGCAATAACTAGGCTAGAAAGGACCACGAAAAGCGGATTGACCATTTGCAAGAGGTGCAGCAATTAAATGTCCGAAAAGCACAGGCGATAGAAACCAATCTCCAGAAAGTGGAGGAAGCCATGGCTTCAATCAACGGTCTAATTGGACAAGGCATGGATTGGGTGGAAATTGCTAAGCTGATCGAGATAGAGAAAGCTCGCAACAACCCCGTGGCAGAAATGATCAAACTCCCTCTAAAGCTCTATGAGAATACAGTGACGTTATTGCTAGGGGAAGGAAGCGAAGAAGAAGGAGACTTCGAGGGTGATGAAACGGATAGTGAGGTATTTGATAGTGGCGAAGATATTGCCCCAAAAGAACGGCAGTTTGAGAGGCGTGCCGACAACCATTTGTCCGTTGACATAGACCTCGGACTCTCGCCATGGGCAAATGCCCGCCAATACTACGGTCAAAAGCGCACTGCTGCTGTAAAGGAGCAGAAGACACTACAGTCGTCATCAAAGGCTCTAAAGAGTACCGAAAAAAAGATCACAGCAGACCTAAAGAAGGGCCTCAGGAAAGAGAAACGGGTCTTACGGCCCGTGCGGGCTCCGCTATGGTTCGAGAAATTTTATTTTTTCATATCCTCAGACGGCTATCTAGTTTTAAGGTACTTCAAATCCCTCCTCCTAGCCCGCAATTTACTAAAGGCGTACAGTGGTAGAGACACGATGCAGACCGAGACCTTATATCAACGATACCTAAAGCGCGGCGATGTTTACGTTCATGCAGATATTGAAGGGGCTGCTATTGTCATCGTCAAAAATCATCCTACTACCCCTAACGCGCCAATACCCCCATCAACGCTATCACAAGCTGGTAATCTCACTGTTGCAGCATCTAAGGCATGGGATTCAAAAGCTGTTTTGTCTGCCTGGTGGGTGAACTCGGATCAAGTCTCCAAGACAACGCCAACAGGAGAGTACCTTACGACTGGAGGCTTTTTAGTTAAGGGAGAGAAAAATTTCTTGCAGCCAGCCCAATTGCTCTTAGGATTCGCAGTCATGTTCCAGATTAGCGAAGAGAGCAAACTGAATCATGCGAAGCACAGGTTGAAAGATCAAACAGATATAGATGACATTTCGATTGCAGAAGCGACCGCGACGACAGTGGGTGAGCACATGGTTTCGGACGCTGAAGATGTTGGGCGTGCTACTGAAAGCGATGACGAAGATTTCCCGGATGCAAAGCTAGAGTCTGAGTCAGGGGAGGAAGATAAGGACCACTCAGGGTCTGACCCTCTAGCAACTAGTAACGTTGAACCGATTGATTCGAGACTGCGTGATATGACGACCGAGGATGGCGGCAATATAACCGGTGAAGTTGGCCCTAGTCACGATGGACCGGCGGAAAGTAAGCATGGGTCTGCTAGCAGCCCTAAGAAGGGGAGCACTCGTCACTTGTCCGCGAAAGAGAGGCGGCTGCTCCGGAAACCACGAAGTGAGCTAATCAGTGCCCAGTGTGGTAATATCGGCAATGGAGCGGATATAGGACCAACTGGGCCGCAACTCCCATCCGTTGGTTCCGGAGCAAGCGGGTGGAGCACCCCAAGTGGCGCCGGGCGGAAAGCACAGGTGCGTGGTAAGCGTGGAAAACAGAAGAAATCCGCAACCAAATATGCCCACCAGGATGAAGGGGATAGGGCACTTGCCATGAAGTCTCTAGGATCAGCAGCGGCTGAGGTGAAGGCAGAGGAAGAGAAAGCTAGATTCTCAAAGGACTTAGAGCTCGTTGCTCAGGGGCAGAGGAGAAGGGAGCAGCGTGAGCGGGCAGCAGCGAAAGGAAAGGAACAGGAAGAAGCGCGCTGGAAAATGTACGAGGAAAACGTAGAAAACTTCGATGACGAGTCACAACAGTCGACAATCGCGCTTGACAGCTTTGTGGGCACCCCTCTTCCTGGCGATGAGATACTTGAAGCCATCCCAGTATGCGCCCCATGGGCCGCGCTAGGTAGGCACAAATACAAGGCTAAATTACAGCCCGGGCCCGTTAAAAAGGGGAAGGCGGTCAGAGATATAGTCTCCTTATGGATTAGGGATGGTGAGCGGAGGAAGATTGACTTAAAGAGTGAGGACGTGGAGAAGATGTGGCCCAGGGAGAGTGAGCTTATCAAGGGCTGGAGGGAGAGCGAGCTCACCAATACTATTCCAGTAGGGAAGGTCAAGGTCATGATGTCGGGTGCTAGTGGATCGGGAATGCCTACCAAAGGAGTCTCGAAAGAGGGGAAGGCTAAGGGCGGGAAGCCCAGCAAGAAGAAGCACTAGGGATACGAAATCAATATACTTTTTGGACCCTTCTCAACCCCTTTCAATGCTGATATTGTGCCACCCTTTACCTACCCTATCCCCTATCCCTTTGCTCCATTCGATGAGTAATAAAGTAAAGCATAGTGGAACCCCCTGAAATTGAAATAATCAAGCACAAATTTCTAGTTGTATGTATCAAAGCCCTTGCCGCAGCCTCTCGCTCAGTTTCATCTTGCCAAATTCCCAAGCATTCATGATGCCTTGCTCCGACAAGTCGATACCCTTGACAGCTGTAATATCTTGTACGGGAGGACGGCTCACTCTCGAGGCAATTGCAACTGGGTCCGTCTCCAGAACGATACCGTCATCAACAATTTCGTCGATTGCTAAAGAGACCAAATCGTAGTTTTCGATAATCGTGCGCTTATCGGTCGACCTGCACCATACATGTGAGCCGGCATACACCTAAAGACGGAACCTGCTTTAGGCATGTGCGCATACTTGAGGAGAAGGTTTAGAGCATCCCGGAGTGCCAGAACCACGTTATAGAGCAGGATCTCGTTTTCGTCAACGCCTCCGACCACGTACAGCATAATATCACTCTCCATTTTAAAGACGACCACCCGGCCATCATAGAGGATAATATCGCTCGTCTGCTTAACTGTCTTCTCCAGCAGCCCTTTTTCAAAGGCCTTTTGGTCTTTCAGAGTTGGGTATGGGTTTGCCCCGGGGTAGTTTGTCGCATTGGGAGAGGCGCCCGCTGGGGGGTGCGGTACCGAGTAGTATTTTGCTAGAATACGTGACGAGTCGTCGGTAGATATGACCAAGATCGCATTGACCGAGAAGAGTGAGATGTCGGCCGGCATTGTGGTGATTGTAGCTGCGTATCTGATGGATTTTGGATTGTGTTCACGGTGTAGGTGGTCTGTCTGGAACGCTAGTCCGCTTTTGGATATCTGCTGCAGAACGAGCTACCGCTTCTCATGACACGCCAATGCAGCTACTCTGTAGATAGATGTCCTCTAGGCGTGCTATTCGGCTTTTCTCGCCGGCGGTGGTGCTGGCGTGTCCTCCAGCGCGACCACTGCTACGTCAATTCGTTTCCACGAGGGCAATATCAGACCGGAAAGTGCGCAGGCCACTCCGCAGAGCACCAGGAGCCCGTTTACATGTGCCAAACCCCAGAACTTCTCGCGATGAGTCTCTGGAGCCCCTTGCTGAGACGGTTTGACTCCTTCCAGTTTCCCTAGATTCATGACCCTGACGTAAAAGCTCCAGTTGCTTGATTTCCGTGCCGATGTCGCCGAAGGGAATTTGTCAAATGCCATAGCGCTGTATCCGCTCTTAGCACAGAACTCTGTGCTGGGACCGGGAGACACACTCGAGCTCGCAAGACTTCTCCACAATCGATACCGAAGACTCAAATCCCTCGATACCCCACAGACGGAAGCGAAGGAGCAGCTTCTTAGTTACGTGAAAGGACTCATAGCGGACCTGGTCCGGCGGAAAATTCGGCCTCACCCACTAGCTAGCCTACATATTCTCTCGTATTGCAAAGAATCACAAGAATTTGACGTTGGAGTGGAGTTCTGGGAGTGGATTTTGCCTCAGGATGGTGCTTTCCTTGATGCCCGGACGTATGGGGCGGGAATTGAATTACTTGCATACTATGGGAAGCCGTTGCACTACTTGGAATCCCTCTACACACAAGCTCTCAAGCGGTATCCAGGCGCCTTTAGCGAATATCATCTATCGCCGCAAGCCATTGTTCAAGACCCTTCGCGTCCGTCAATTGCGCCTGGATCCCGATTACTTCTGCTCCAGGGGATACTAACGGCTCGTCTCGTACATGGTGACTGGAGAAATGCGTATCTCGCACTTGACACTGCCTTGAGACTTTACCCTGATCAGGTTCCCCTGAGGTTTTTTGAGCTTTTCATCTACGAGCGGCCTCTTAACGAAGCCTACGAGGTTTTCCATGTCGCGTGTCGTTCGGGATGTCCGCCTACAGAGCGTGCTTTCACAACGTTGTTGAGCAGATTAGCAGCGTATCAGTTAGGCCGTCGAACTGTCTTACAGAGGGTTGACGTCTTGGAGTGTATGCTCACCGGCTTGCAAGCACACCACGGTGCGGGCGGCAGAGTCGTTGAATGGCATTTGAACAAGATCACCCAGGCCATCTTACAGATCTTGCCGAGCGCCTCGCCACCTTTGAGAGTGGCAGCATACGAACCATTATTTAAAATGGTGGACTCGACTGCGAAACTTCTAATAAATATTCTATCTGAGCTTGGGGTTCCAGCCAACACAGCCACCTTCAATGCTTTTATCTCAGAGGGGGGTAAGCTTAAGCGGCCGGATATGGTCGCTAGTGCCCTTCAGCGCCTATATGAGGCTGGCCTAGAACCGAATGTATTAACTCGCCGCTGTCTTCTCTTAGCTGCTGGGAGAATCGGGGACGCCGCTGGAGTCGAGGGTGCTTGGAATTCAATCGTCGAATCAGCGGTACAATCGGGCTCAAGGGTGGTTAGCGGCCCTGAGTGGACAACATTAGTGAAAGCGGGAGTTCAAGCAGGAAATGTGGCCTTTGTAAAGGAGCAGTTCAGGAAATATAAGTCATCCCTTCCCGAACACATTGTAGCTCTGGAAGAAGAGCTTGACCTATCGACCCGAGTTGGTGGAGATCCTGTAGAGAGGGCATATACCTTGCCCGAAGAGACGGAAGACGAATCTGGTGATACACAAGCCCCACCTGCGGATACGCTGCCGGAGATACTCAGGAGACTTGGTGGCATTTCAGAGCAATTAAATGACTTCCGCCGTTCCGCCAGATCCTCCCAACCTTACGATTTCTATGCCTCACCACTAACTATACAAGCCCCAAAAATACCACAGGAAATCGATAGAATCCCAGACTGCTCATATCGAGACTTCTACAATAAACTCTCCACTGAACGTGGATCTGGGATTGCAGCAAAAGAGGAGGAGAGTCCCACCACCCGGACGTCGACAGGTTTTACTTTGGCAGAACTTAGATATCAGAACTGGAAGGCGATTAATGAGTTACTTATAATGTCTGAAGATGCTCAGGCTACGGAGGCTAGGAAGGTCGAGCAAGCTCTAAAGGCTGGGAAGCCTGTGATACGATCTCCGTGGAGAATTGGCAATAAGGTTTCGCGTTCTAAACTAGCGTCAACAAAAGGGAGAGGCGCCCCAGCGTCATACCAGTCAACCACGGGGGTACCGCTAGATGACGGCAATCAGCTAAGCTTCCCATCGACGCCGGGAGCAGACGCTTCTGCGCTGGAGCTAGCCACCGAGGCAACGCCAACCAGTGAAAGCAAGAGCAAAGTCCCTGCATGGATGGCCCAGATCTTGAAGCTGAGAGGTCACAATGTGAATGACTATCGCCTAGCTGACATCTAGCCAACTGCTTGAGTATATACATATTAAGCGGTATTGGTGGTGAATAGGCCTCCGAGAATGGAGACTGTTACTGTCGTTTTTTGAGGTGTTTCCATCGTGGTGTTCTGCTTTTTGTGAGTGACACACGCTGAGCACCGCCTTCACCACTCCATTCCATATGAGTACAAAACTGGAGGGAGCCCAAACCAGCACCCCTCTCTACCTTTTGAATATGTATATACTCCATCACTCCATCAATTCGTCTGTTTAAATAAAAACCAAGTCTTGTTCTATCTTGGAACACTGACTAAGCTGCAACTAACAAGTTGACCCGATCTACGCGTTTCTTAACGTATTCTGCAAGGTCTACTACAGCCCAGTATTGCGTCTACCAAAACACAGTTTTTGACCACCGAGCTAGATAGAAAAAGTGTAGGGGGCGACTCCAAACAAACAAAACAAAACAAGGACGGCCATCCCCGGGAGAAAATTACGACTTTTCTACAGAAGGGCAACTCCTCCCCCTCCTCCTCCTCCTTCCATGGAGGGTTCTATACACACCTCAAGGGGGGCCAAATAAACCCCGCCCAGTTTAAAAACCAGATCCTACCCATTCCAGTCTCACAATTCAGAATCAAACATAATAATAACCTCCTCTCTCTTCCCGCCACTAATCTGCTATTTGCCATCCCGCCTGTGTGGCAGGTAGAGACGTTGGGCCCGGAAATACGTAATCAATACATAGCCCCCCCCTTTTTTTTTTTCGAGGGCGAGGGCGAGGGCGAGCGAGGGCACTTTAGATGCAATAATGTAGGGTGTCCATGTTAAGACTGTACCGAATTTGATGGCTAGGTGACACCCTCCCCCCTCCCCTTTTCCATTTTTTTCCTCTCGCTCAGAAGTCGCCGTCCCCTTTGGATGCCCTTTCCTGATTTTGGTCGGCGAGAGCTAGTATGGCTCTTTTCGGGGACGCGTCGTTGGGAAGCTACATGCCCCAAACCGCCAACCCCCTCCCTGAGATACGAGCTTGCTGGGTTCCGTTCCATTCTGCTTGATATGGCAATGCCTATTTTCCTTGATTGTTCCCACAATGTACTTGGGGTACAATTTACTCGAACGACGGTCTAGTCTGATGGCAGGCCAGCCCACAGTGCAAATGGCAAATCAACCCCACTGGGTTGCCCCATCAGATACAATCCCACCCCTGGACTTCTGGATAAGGCCGTGGCTACTATTATGCTCGAATTGATTGTCCGCCCGGTCCCCGAGGAAACAGGCTCAGGAGGCATTTGCATATGCGCTGCTATCCTGTGCGATCCCCACAAGTGACCCCTCCCGGCGAGCGGATGTATATTTCCTCAATTTAGCGGTTGGGTTGGAGTCTACTTGGCCAATGATCTGGAGGAAGTAATTGGCGGCGTATTCGGCTGGCGGGGTTGGCTGTTGCGACGAGTTGAGAATATCATGGCTTCCTGGAGCAAGTGGATCTATGTTCGCTGCAGAGAGTATTTTGGCCGTAGTTGTAGTGCGGCTTCTGGAGGGCTTCCCTCTTGGCTGATAAGTAGCAGGTATTACGAGATGATAACTCAGTTGCGTCTGCAATTGCAATGCTTCTCTATAGTGATTCGTAAGCAAGGGCATATGGTAGCCTTGGAAAGGTCACCAATAAGTAGAGACAGAGCCCAGTATACTCTACATTCCGACGTCCGAATGCCCTGTATTTCCCAAGCCCGTATTCGTAACTAGAGCCTTGCGCGGCAGCCTTGAACGACTTATTTACAACGAGAGGGTGACTATTGTGCAGGCTTCAGCATCCCACAGTACCCTACCCTGTCCTCTGCCCTAACTAGCGACACTTTGATATCGGGATCCCAGATATGTCCAACAACACCTTAGAAAGCCCTGTGCAGCTCCCCAGTGGCGCCCAGATCCCCCGTCTTGGACTCGGAGTCTTCCAAACCCATCCCTCCTCAACAGCTACCGCCGTCGCTGCCGCCCTGAGAGCAGGCTACCGTCATATCGACACGGCCCAGGTCTACCGTAATGAGAAAGAGGTCGGCGATGCCGTCCTCGACTCCGGAATCCCACGGGCGGATATATTCATCACAACCAAGATCATGGTACCCGCGGGCTCGATCGAGGCCTCCTATGATGCCATGGAGGCGTCTGTCGAGGCGATCCGCTCGGGGTACGTTGATCTCTTCCTCATCCACACGCCGAACATCGGGCAAAGCGGCAGGCGAGAGCTGTGGGCGGCGCTGGAGCGGCTCGCAGAGAAAGGGTTGACGCGAAGTATCGGTGTGAGCAACTATGGCGTTCAGCATCTACGTGAGATGAAGGGGTATGCAAATATTTATCCGCCAGCCGTAAACCAGATCGAGGTAGTTGGCAACGAGCAGTCATGTTGTTGGTGCAGAGCTGACGGGTTGGCCGAGCAGCTTCATCCCTGGTTCCAGCAGCGCGAAATCGTCGACTACTGCCAGAGTGAGAATATCGTAGTAGAGGCGTACTGCCCGCTTGTTCGCAATCAAAAAGCAGATGACAAAACGCTCAAAGCGTTGGCGGGTAAGTATCAAAAAGCAACGACACAGATCCTGGTGCGCTACGGACTGCAAAAGGGGTGGGTATCACTTCCGAAGAGCGAGAATCCGGTGCGAATTGCGGCCAACATGGACGTGTTTGACTTTGAGATTGAAGAGAATGATATGGAGAAGCTGGATGCGTTGGATCAGGGCGTGAATGGTAAGTGGGAGCCTTGGAATTAGGAGGGCCTAGAACTGACAGCTACAAAGGCCATGTTGCATGGGCTCCACAGTTTACATGGCCTTAATTTGGTTGCTTATACGCGGGTTCAACACTGCGATCCGCCCACCTGCTGAGCGAAATCGTCCAATTTAGAGGAAGCCGCTTTCGAGTTTTAAAGAGTGATGATTGTTCCATCAGCTCAATAACCCAGCCAACCCCAGCCCCGCCACCACTACAAAAACCCAAAAGAACATAGCCTCAGTGCCCAGTCGATACCAATCGAGTACAATACAGCCATGACCTCCCCCCCCCCCAATGCCCCGCCCATCCTTAAATCACAATTTTGCGCGCATTCATGGCGTGCATAATCTTCGAGTGGCGGATTGCAGCGTGACGCTAACTCTCTTAATAGGGGTCATGTCTGCTTGTGGGACCACAGAGGGAAGGCGGCAGATATCATAAAGGTACATGTAGCAGGTCGGACAAGGGGGGGACTCAACTCGCCCAATGACAACCCCATCAAAGATGGGAATATTCCCCCTTCCCTCCCTCACACACCAACATCCGCCTCCGTGCATTACCTCAATGAGGAGAGATTTCCGTCGTTCTCACATAAAAGCCAAATAGAGCCATTGCACAAATGGAGACATTTTTCCTTCTATTTTTTTTTAGTAATTACCATGCCCTCTAAAACCATGAAAAATAAAATTGATTCCCATTCTATCCGGAACAAACTTCGCTGAGAAAAAGGGAACGCCCTCCTCCCTTCCCCCCATCACCCCGCCGCCTTCCTAAGCCTATTCATAACCGCCGCAGCAATATCTCCCTCATCCGATATCCCCTCTACAAATATCGTATCTACACCCTTGCTATCCAGACTTCTGAGGGCAGCGAATAGACCGCGTGCTACTTCCGAAGGGGTAGGACCTAGGGAGGTTGGGTAGATTGTAAGTGTATGGTTGGCGTTGGCGTGGTGGGCTGAGGGGCGTTTATCTGGGTTTAAGGATGCTGGCTGCGGGCGCCCACGGCAAGGGATTAGGGATCCGTCTCCCACCGCCGTTTCGATCGCGAAAGCGCTAGCTTCTAAGCTAAAATCCACAGGCCAATTCTTAGTACTAACAACCCCAACAGCCCCACACATACCCGATAGGTCCGGCATTGCACTCCCCGCCTCATAAAGAACAACTCTCGCTTTTGGCGAGTAATGTTTATACTTCATCCCTGGAGCCCTTGGCCTCGCCCCTTCTTCCGAATAGTCTCTGTACCCCACCTTAACACCCTCCCATCCCTCACAAGCCCGCAACTGTTCAATGCTAATACCTCCCGGTCGTAAGATCATCGGCGGTCTCGAAAGCCCATCGACGACCGTGCTCTCGACGCCAACGTCACAGGGTCCGCCATCTAGTATCAGGTCAATCCGGCCTTCGAGGTCATACTTCACGTGTTCTGCGGTAGTGGGGGAGGGTTTGGTAGAGGCGTTGGCAGATGGGGCGGCGAGAGGTACGCCAGCCATTTGGATCAGCGCTAGGGCGAGGAAGTTTTTGGGCATTCGTGCGCCAAATGTGCTTAGACCTGCTGTGACTTCTGGTGCTAGCTTCGAGTTCCTAGGATTTGGCAGGATTATAGTTAAAGGACCGGGCCAGAATTGTTTGATTAACGGCTGATAGATGGCCGGTATGGGGTCGTATGAGATGGGCAAACTTTGTGAACAGACTATGTTGGGATCTAGTTCTTGGGAGAGCTTTCCGTTGGGGGCGTCGTGGGTATTACCCATACTTGCAATGCTGCTGCTAGTTTCGTATTCCGGCAGTAGAATTTCTCTCAGCTGCTGCAACGAGCAGACATGTACAATCAAAGGATTGTCTGACGGTCTTTGCTTTGCCTTATATATGCCTTGAACAGCCTCACTTCTTGTGGCATCTGCACCGAGTCCATAAACAGTTTCCGTTGGAAAAGCCACAGGCACTTCGGAGGTTCGCAGACGATAGGCAGCCTCTCTCATGTAAAAGGAGGAGACTGTGTTATCTCGGACCTCAAGTTTCCAGTCTTGATAAGGGTGGCGCTCCTCTGTGTCGGCGGACTTGATGGATCCGATCTCAAACAGATCAATGGGTAAGATGATTGCACTCTTAGGAGGCTGAAGCGACCAAGGTGGCACCTCGTACAGCTCGAGAGAATGACCTAGAGGCGCCGAGTGTCCATTGGTGGCGCTGCTGAGCTGCTCAGTAGGGCCTTCCAGTTTGGGACCCAAAACAGCTGGAATTTCCTGGATGGGCGTATAGTTCCGTATGTTTTTCTCTCCCATCCTAGAAGTTATTTCCTTTGCCGGTCTACGCGCGTTCTCGCCATTAATGAGCGGGCGCTCTACCTCTGCCTCACCTAAGAGATATTTTTCAAGGAGCGGCTGATCGTTCGTCGAGGCATTCCTTTTCGGAGATGAAATGCTCTGATGCGTCATCCCACTTGGCCGCTGTTTGTGACTTTGTTGGTATGGCCTGCTGCGAGTACACAAGAAATCCCTAGACCGTATAGACAGGAGGGATGGCGGGGAAGGGACCCGGGTTCTAAAAGCTGTAAATTCGTGAAGAAGATGTGATATGGTGGCTATTGGGGGATGGCCTCAACCATTGACGAAATCCTCCAGTACCGTATGGTGCTCCTAAAGCTGGACATTTGATGATTTTACAGCAGGCAATTGTGTTGGCTATCGACGTTGACTGGGGTTCTTTTGCGTTGTACTCGGACACATGAAGGTGTAAGAGTCATTTCGGTGCCTCAAGCGACGGGCAGGTTTAGAGGTTTAGGGTTGAGGGGCGAGTCTTTCATGAACCCTCCCCCTCTCGCTCTGTTCATAATTCGCCTTGTCGCCAGCAGACTCCATTCATGCAGTTTTCTAATGCTTTCTCTCAGATGTGTTCTTAATTACTAGTTTGTCTCTGATTTTGTATCTTTTGTGATACACTTCGGAATAACTTCTTGCCGCCCTGCTCTGGCGCCAAGATAACAGTTTACCTCAGCAGGCTCAGGCCCGTGACAGAGCTCGTGGAGCTAACTGGAAGGAGTCATGCTCTGTCATAGGGCCTGAGCGCAAAATGCTGTAGTTTGGTGTGCCAAAAATTTCGCTCGGTTCTGAGAAATATTTTGTAAGTATATGTTAGGTACCAGGGACTCATCTCACCTTGCTGGTTTAAAAAGCTTTTTCTTAAGTAAAGTAGGATTCCGCTTAAGCTTCGCCTCACTAATTTTCAGTTCAACCAACTCATAGGCATTGCACAACTTACTAATTTCAGTAATTTTTAATAGCTAGAGCTTTTGTTGAGCTGGTGTGTTGTTGGTTGTTACTGAATATCGCTTATTCTAAATTGAATGGATTATGCATTATTTATATTTAGATTCTAAATGGTACTAGCAAATGCTGTATTTTCTGCTTAGGCCCTCTATGAGAGCGATGTCATATTGGCTTAGTGTGCTGTGCCGAACCAAAGGCCTGAACCTGCTGAGGTAAGATAACAGTATACTGCAACCAACTTACCCTGGTTTGGTGGATGAGCACATTGCTCTATGCTCAACTGAGTAGGCTGAGCTGATGACTTAATAGGGTGATTGCACATCTCTAACGTAATCGGTAAGTATCTTAGCTATATGTCACGAATGTAGATTCCGGGCACTTGGAAAGCAAGGTAGGACTACTTCTATTCTGTAATAGGTTATAACGGAGCCACGAGAGTTCGGACCACGGAGCAAGTCTTACTCGCATTACTAAGGTTCGCGGCTCGCGAACCCCTTAAGAGACCGACGAGGATGATTCTTGCAACCTTATTGGTCAACGCACCTATTATACATAGACCATCGTTAGCATAGACCGACTATATATACTACAAACCTCGAACACGTACACGAACCACTAGTTCGTAGCCTCGCCGATACGACTGCTTAATCGTGACCCCGTATGTAAGGAGCGGTCTCCTAGGGACTTCGTGGCAGTGTGACGTTTGCCGGTCGCCGGGTGTGCATCCTGGCGATTAGAGGCTACAATCAGGCCTATGCTTGGAGTTGGCTGGTTAGGGGGTTTGGGTACACGTCGGGTCGCGATATGGAAGCGGTTACGAGGTGTGGAATGTAGGCAGAGGCTCAATTCTAATAGCTTGAAGAACTGATCGCTGTCCTCGCCCCTGAGGCCAGCGAGACGACTATATATAGGATGCGGCTCAATAACCCCCTTGGGTTACCCTATGCGCCAACCCATTGACTCGTGCATACATAGCTCGTGCGCCATTACACTGGCTGTGATACAAACTGTTTTGTCATCATTAATTATATGTACAACTGAACCATCACCAACATCCACTGCAGACTTTAACTTGTGTAGAATGCTCCTAGCTTCTATGGGCGTACGTAGAGACACTGCCAGGTCGGCAGCAGCACTCAAGGCACAGTGAACAATGTAATTAGCTAGAACGGAGTCTTCACTGATGAACTGATCGAGTTGAGTACTGGCTCACCCCGGCTCGCGCGAGCATAGGGCGGCATTGCTCACCCGCCAAATTAGGGTGAGGTCGGGGCTCATTTTTATAACCTTGGCAAACCGTTTCCTAACGGACTGGGGTACAAGGAAAGAGGGTTTCCACCGCCACGCGATTAAGTTGTGTTTGAAGAATACATGATCTTTCACGGCGATCAGTTCTGCCATCTGCCGCACACCTTTTCTAGCTTCCTTGGGTTACCGCGAGGGTATAAATTTCTAGTAACTATTTCCACCCCTGTGGTCGCATACAACGGTAGATAATACAAGATAGATGTCACACAACATAACCTGTTCACCACCACGTTTGACATGATACGTGTATAGTCGAACCTCTCAAGTCCAGAAATGAAACCTCTCCCCCACTCCGCCATCCCTCATAGCCCAGGTTAAGCTAGTATACGGACTGATGTCGAAGGGAATCGAGACAGTCCTTCCAAGACAGACAATTAGCCAAAGTCAAACGCCCACACTCTTCCCCCCTAAGGGCAGCCGAGCCTTATGCTCAGCACTTACAAGCTTGTCGTATACTACCTCCCTGCAAAGAAGCCTATGGCTCCTAACCGCGGACACCCGAATCCGCACGCTTGGGCGGTTGCAAGGAGGGATCTAAAGGTGGACGTTCTTCAGGAAACGCCTGCGCGCTGATAGCAGCGAGAAGGAGGAAGGCGAAGATGTTAGTGAGCTGCATGTTCTGTTTCGAGGCCGTGTTTGTCTTGGTGGTTAGGCTGAGGGACTTGTCTGTTGCCGGAATATATATGGCGCGAGAAATACGCTGAGATGGGGTTGGAGATATAATAGAGCATTCTCTCTCGTGTCTTCTTTATATATCCCCATCCCCCTACCCCATTCCGGAGCTAACTTCGGGTTTACGGGACTACCCCAGTGGGTTTTCCAAGAGGACGCAACTTTCTTCCAGCAGCGAACAGGTAGATTACGTATAAGAGGTCGGCGACGCAATATACAGAACCGTCCGGATGTCCTACGGCCCTCCGTTCCGCGCGTGGGGCAGTCACATCGGAAATACTGTTGGCAGGTGTAGGGTTTACCCCTGCCTTGGCAGCCTGGTACGCGATCACACTTCTCTTCCGTGCAAATTAATTAATTCTGCACCTGTTGAAACCGGGTTGTTTCACCAATAAGGGCTCCGGCGAACTGGGGTTGGTACCATGGGGGTAACTTGGACACTGGTGGACAGAGGGATTGATTGAGGACACTACACTATCTGCATCTTCGACGCTAAGATACTCCAGGGTGACCTAGTGGGGCCCCATGAGGCTGTCGGGCGAACCCCAGGATTTCACCCGAAGTAGTGCGATATAAAGCACTTACGTCGGACGCGTCGCACCCAATCCTCAATTCAAACCGGTCCACATCATTCTCCCAACATCGTTCAATCAGCCGCTCTCGTTGCTTCCCCCGCACCGATTCCAATGGCATCAACGGTACGGGGTCAAGATTCCTTAGGTTCGTACGTCAAGGGATAGTTACCCCGAGTAATTACTAACGACACATACAAACTAGGAACAAGCGTTATCCGGATAGACCCTACCCTCCACTGCTTTCTCATCTATTCGCTGGTGGCGGTATGCCTCGCCTTTGTACCTCCAAGGACATGGATGCGGCTGTGCGCAACCGCTCTGTGCAACACATGCATTGTGTTCTTACTACTTCACATGGATCGCACCAGGTCGTCCCGGGTGGTTCTTCAGCTCACCGGCCAATGGACCTCTTATTCTATTGTTTGCTTGAACTACACTTTATTTCTAACAATGGCAACACCTCCTTCCGGCTCCAGTGCTGCGGGAAGGCTAGAATGGGCCTATAAGCTTCTGCTAAATCCACGAAGGATAGGGTCAAGCTCGGGGAACGGGAAAATCCCGCCTTTTTCGAGGGGGGATCCTAACTACGTACCTTCTCGGTATGGTTTTATTGTCCGGCGCTTGGTTACAGCCATCATCGCTTTTACAACCTACAAAGCATTCACAGTGGCAAAGGGGGCCTACTTCTTTGCCCTCAGGGATGGCGATTACGCAGAGGAAAAGGAAGGCATTATTCGGAGATTAGGAACTGGAGGCGTCTCGATGCGTGAGCTCTATATCCGAGCACGGCTTACAGTAGACCTCCTCCTCACTGGGCATTGCATTCTTTGCACTTTTCACAGCGCGGTCTCTGCATTCGCCGTTGCGCTTGGTGATGAACCACGGAGGTGGCCGCCGCTGCTTGGTGATGTTAGAGAAGCGTACTCGCTACGCCGGTTTTGGAGGCATGTTTCTCTTTGGTGTTCTCCAGCTTGCTCTTCGCCATCCGTTCGGTCACTAATGTGTGTCCTGCATTTGCAGTTCTTATTGGCACAGCCTGATCCGCATTCCCGTCATTTCTAATGCGGAATTCATAGTGCGGACGGTCTTCCGCATACCTAAGAGTATTCCGATATACCGCCAGCTAGTAGCCCTAACTGTCTTCGCTATTGGTGGCATTGCACATGCTGTCGGCAATTGGGTCATAAGTCCTACGTGCGACTTTAAGCCAATTATATGGTGGTGGCTATTAATGTCTTGGGGAATCACTCTTGAGGACTTGGTTGGGTGGTTATTCTCAGGCATGGTGGCAGGTCGACGGTGGAGACCGGTAGGCTATGTTTGGGTTTGGATGTATCTAGCATGGAGTCTCCCTAAGAAGGTCTTTCCTTCGGCGGACTGTCCAGTCGAATACGGAACCGATTGGACTCTATGGGGCTAAGGCTGCATTGTTTTAGTTCTAACCTGGCATCAAGCTAAACGAGTTAGTCCAATGGAGAGGTTGTTCCCCCTCGCCTTCAGCAAAACTGCCACTGGAACCCAGCATAGCGCCCCATCTCCCAAGCCCCACTATCAGAAGTCGCCGCATTTACCAAAATCCGCAGCGAACCCTATATCTGTAGCCTCATGCCTTGGGGGGGTAAGACCCAACCCCCCCCCAGAAGAAAAGATAGATAAATAAATAAAAAATAAAATAAAAAATAAAGGGTGTTTGTTAGGGGTTCTCCTTCGAAACTTTTGGCTTCGCTATGTATCTACTGAGCTCGCTGACCTGCTATTCCGCGGACAACTACCGCTTGCGGATACGTAGAATATAGTCTTTCGAGGCGAGAGAGAAAAAGGAAAAAAAAAATGTCGAGGAGAAAGAATTTTTTTTTATTTCAAAACCCCATTTTAATAAAAATTAAGTATTTTCTTCTTTTTTTTTTTAGAAAAAAAAAAAAAAAAAAAACGATATATCAAAGGAATAACTACGTTTCCAGCAAACCTCCGCCCCCCTCCCCCCCTTTTTTTTCTCCGTCCATCTCGATTAAGGTGGGGAAAGAAAAAAAAAAAAAATTTTTTTTTTCCCTGAAGGGTTGTGGGTAAGCTCAACTCCGTTATGTATAACCCAAGTCATGTGTTGTATATATAAAATATATATACATACATAAAATATCTAACCCCCTACGAAAAAAAAAAACCCAAAAAAAGAAAAACTAATTAAAACTAAGAAAAAAATGAAAATGAAAAAAAAAAAGAAACATAACAGTTGTGTATGAAATTTACCCCCCCACCCCTCTTACCCCCTAAATAATAATCCGCTTAAAAAAAAAAAAATTATGACGATGACCCCCCCTCCCCCCCTCTTCTTCACCAACAAGTCACCATAGCAACCACAGCACCACAGGACACAGGAGACACAGACCTGGCAATGGGGACATTACTTTGAAAAAAACCTCCAAGAGTGAGACGTATTTGTAGTATACAACGGCAACCCCGAACACCTGGAAAAATATTCTAAAAAAAACTTTGAACCCTGGCAAATAGCTGGTGGACCGACAATAACGGCGAAAAAAAAAACCGGCAGTATTTAGTTTCCAATGGTTCCAACCGCAGGCTCCAGAGGAACCTCTTGGCTGGCTATCTCACCACCAGCCTCTCTCTCTGCCCAATCGCCCCATAAACCTCTCTTCCCTCTAACCCGGATGGGGCCGCCTAGTAATCCCTGCTGTTGCTCTACCTTCACGGCGTCTTTGGTTGCCAAAACAAGCACTTCGAAAAACATCTTGGTTGCATCGGCCTTAGTGGTAACTGCCTCTGGAAGAAGCTCTTGAAAGAGGATGCTGGCTTTCCGAAGTTGGGACGGACTTTCTGAAGCGCCAGTTCCAAAACGCTCTCGCAGTAGATGCACTGCATGCTTTGTGCCGATAGAAACGGGGCCGCTGTCAGCGGGGTGGATGAGTGGCGCCACAGTGTCATCAAAATTATCTGGGACTGGCGACAGAGCATCCTCCTCATCCTCGTCCTCTTGTTGCCTTAGTGGCAGCCCCTGTCCCTCGTCTTCATCCTGACGAATAAATCCATCGTCAGCTGGAAGTTCAATGATTTCTGCTCCATCTGCGTCGACTGTTGCATCTCCATCTAGATCCATAACTCTACCACCAAAATCGACCTCCTCATCTTCAATAATTTCAAGTCTTGGCTGTTTCCCCTTGGGGCTCTTCTCAGCATCGTCGTCGGCGTCTTCAATCCCAATATCCCGTTTCCGTTTTAGCTCTCCCACCCTCCGCACGACTTCGAGCGACAAGAGCCCTTTCAACTCAGGCGCCCATCCCTTACCACGACCGTCACCGAGAATACTAGAGACAAAGCCGCCGCTGCGTTGCATAGCCATCAGAGTTAAAATCACTGGATCCCGTGGGAGGAATGATGCCGGTTTCAAGATTCGAGAACGATCATCCTGCTGCTGCTTAATTTGCGTGCTGTGCAACACCGTATCTGCATCCGGCTGAAGGACTTTGCGCTTTTTTGTACGGATGTTGTGATGTATCGATTCGTCCTCTTCTTCTGGTTCGAAGATAGTAGAGTCTAGATTGCGCTGGTAGTTATGCTCTAGGTCGCGCTCTATACTCGATCTGATCGAGGATAGAGGAGAGTGTGAGTCTCGTTCAAGTCTGGGGGGTGTCTGGCGAGCAATTGAATGAGTACCATCAGCCTGGTCATCCATGTTGAGATCGAAGCCCGTTCCGGCCCCCATATCGAAATCCTCATCCCCTCTAAAGATGAAATCATTTTCTCCGGGATCCCGTGAAAAGTTTTCGTCACCAATATCCAGGTCGAGCATGTCTCCGTCATGTAGCTTCATATCCTCGCTCACAAGATCATCCTCTATAGCTCTTGCTGGTGCAGCATCCCTACCGACGTGCATGCTAGTGTCATCTCCGCCTACACCAAGGTCATCTCCGATATCTAGGTCGAGTTCATCTCCTTCCTCAAGCTGTAGCATCTCATCTGCACCACCCCTTCCCTGCTCTATGCTATATGGATCGAGCATGCTGCTCTGTAGCGTGATATCCTCATCCCTCCCGACACGCGATCGATCGAAGTCGAATTCGGGAGCGGAGCCTGATGGCTGTGCGAGGAGCAAGGAAGCGTCGGGAAGTGGAGGTAGCAGGTCTAGCTCGGTAAGAACATCGGGCAAGGTGAGGGTGGCTGGATTCGGGGCGTGCATTTGGTTCGATGGTAGATCGACATTTCCAGGACGAAAAGCCTACCCGCAATGGTGGGTGTTAATAGTGTTCGTGCGGATATATACGCGTAGGGGTTAAGCCATACCATTTTAATCTTCATCAAGGCTTCATTGCAGTCATCAAGTAGGTAGCGTGCCTTTCTGCTGTATATCCTAACAACACCTAACAAGAGCTGTCCGCTTAATCGTAGGGCCATAGGCGCCTGGCCCTGATCTACAATCGCACTGACACTGCTCTCGATGTTCGACTGTAAAATGTGTGTTTTGGAGAGTTTGCGCTCCAAGTTGGCGGACAGCCAGACACGAGCCAGAGGCCCGGTCTTCGAGAGTAGGGTTTCCGAGTAAAACATCTTGCCGCAGGAGATTGGGGTGTCCTAAGCCAGACCAATCCCAGTGCTAACTAGCAATGATGGCCAAAATACCGAGTCGCTGGGGTTGTGCGCAGAGTCCTGGTTCGCAGTGCGTGGGAAGAGTCGCGTTAGTGCGTGAATGTTATGTTTACGTGGGACATGCGGGATGCGACGCGAGGACCGCAGGATCAACAACGGGAGTCCAAGCCGTTTGGAAGCTGCAACAGGCGGACGCGGCTAGAAAAACCCAGACAGCAAAGGACAGCAGCGAGATGCGACACAGATCGCACACGGTTGTTCGGGCAGACGGGGTGCGTTGAGAGCAGTATATGGAGGGAGGTTGCGGGAGATGGCGATGGTGGCAGAATCCAGAACCCAGAACCCAGAATCAATTGGGGAGGCTGGATTTGTTGGCTGGGGGCGGGTCACGAGAAAGCCCAACGAAGGAAGCCCAGGAGGGACGTGCTCCGCTAAACCGCATGCGGTATATTCGGTCCCGGGTGAACAGCGCAGTTGGAACACAGCGCACGCGGTAGCCGGTACGGGGTGCAGAGCATCCACCACGCGCATATTGCATATTGCACTGTACGCCGTAGCTGTCCACCGTAGCTCTCCACCATAGCTGTTCTCCCGTGGGCCGGCCACCGTAGCTTGTACTATGGTGTACTTTGGTGTGTAGTCCTGCAGGATTCTTGGACACTTGGCTTCTTGGTACAATATTATACCTCTTGGTACTTCTTGGCATTTCTTGGTCCCTGCAGCCAAACAAGGGGGTAAATCTGAAAATCTGGAATCTCGAAACCTATCGCAGCTGCACAGACCGGCCACCAGTTCTGCATAGTAGGCATCTGGACGGATCAAAGAGCCGCCCTGACCTCGTTGTAGCGGTTCTCTGTCTCCGCTTCAGCAGCTGTCCAGATGAAATCGCCCTGAACTCTCTCTGTCTCGTGTCGCATTGGTCGTTTCCACGTTGCATTCCGGGATGAGAACATGTCTAGATCAGCGACGCCGATGATACCGTTGCACAATGTCTCGACGCCTTCAAACCTGCGTTCTCCAAGCCCAATACCCTCTGCGGGCAGGTTGTCGTCGCCGGTACTGTCTACTGTTTGCTTTTCGTCCGCCGTTCTGCCACTCGCGCGAAACTCGGTATCGTGTAGTTGCTGCAGGCATGCTAACTTCCTTCCGTAGTCGGTGACATCCACCTTTTCGCTCCTTTCGACGCAGGAAACCGCATCCCGCCTGTCCTCGTCCCTCGCCCATGGCCTGTCGCCTTCCCACGCCGCCTCTCTAAGGCTTGTCCACGGCCCAAATGAACTCCCTCATCATGAGCCCGATCCACTCTGGCTTCGCTTCCTCAAGCAATTCCAGGAGCCACTGATCCTCCTGCTGCTAGCGTCGGCGGCGGTTTCCTTCATAATGGGCAACTGGGATGACGCTGTCAGTATTACTATTGCAGTTACAATAGTTGTGACCGTTGGCTTTATACAGGAGTACCGGTCTGAGCAATCCCTTCAAGCGCTGAACCGCCTAGTTCCACATTTTGCTCACTTGCTTCGGGAGAAGAGTGACCGAGCACAGAGTTCTGGGGAACAAGATGCGTTAATGGATTCGCCGGAGCCGCTCTCCGTTGAGGTCACAAAGACGGTGCCGGCTTCTCAATTAGTCCCTGGTGATCTGGTCATCTTCTCAACAGGTGATCGGATTCCGGCTGATATACGAATTACTCGGGCTTCTGACTTGACAATTGACGAATCTAACCTTACTGGCGAGAATGAACCTGTGAGAAAAACCGAAGAGGTCATCGGTCGTTCGCCGACTGGCTCTGCCCTAAATGGCGAGCTGCGTTCTGGAAATCCACCCCCTTCACCACATTACTACTCTCTGGCGACTGGGACGGTTGGGGTGGATATTAGACTGAATGACAAGAGAAATATTGCCTTTATGGGTACACTCGTACGATCTGGACATGGCCAAGGCCTTGTGGTTGCAACGGGTGCGAAGACCGAGTTTGGGGCAATATCTGCCTCACTAGGGGAGATTGAGAGCCCTCGGACACCACTACAGCTTTCTATGGATCGATTGGGTCAGGAACTGAGCTGGATGTCTTTTGGGGTCATCGCAGTGATCGTTATAATAGGTTTGTGGCAGGGTAGGAAGCTGTTGGATATGTTTACGATAGGAGTTTCGCTGGCTGTGGCTGCTATTCCAGAGGGGCTACCCATTATCGTTACGGTGACCTTGGCTTTAGGGGTGCTGAGGATGGCAAAATGTGGCGGAATTGTTAGGAGGCTTCCGAGCGTGGAAACACTAGGTTGTGTTAATGTGATATGCAGTGATAAGACAGGTACGTATCTTGGTCCCAAGCCATATATTGATCAATTTCATATTAAGTGATCCCTATAGGCACTTTGACAATGAACCATATGACTGTCACCAAACTTTGGCACTTTGACCTCCCACTACCTGTGGATATCCCAAAAGAGCTCTCCCTACAAGACGCCGCAACTCGGACAATCCTTCGTGTCGGTAATATTGCAAACAATTCACGCCTATCTCACACGAATGAAAATTCTCTATCAACTGCTGCGTCTTCGGCGGTGCTCTCTTCAACTCTTGGAGATGGACAATCCCACCCAGATGCGCGTAGTAGATGGGTCGGGCAGCCTACGGATGTGGCTATGCTAGACCTTCTAGATGCATTTGGCGAAGAAGATGTCCGTAATCGTATTGGAGGGCGCATAGCGGAAACGCCGTTTAGCTCGGATAGGAAGTGGATGGGAGTCGTTATTGGGCCAGGCTCTGGGAGCGATTCCGGGAGTAGTAATGGAAGAGGGGGATCTGAAATGGTTTACATTAAGGGGGCTCTAGAACAAGTTCTCGTACGCTGTGATAGGTACCTTACAAAAGACGGACGTGAAGTCGTACTGGATGAATCGCGCCGGCAAGTTGCGATGCAAGCTGCGGATAGGATGGCGGAAGATGGTCTGAGAGTTTTAGGATTTGCCTGTGGGCCTAATGTCAGATCCGCTGGAAGGCCGCGATCGCTAAGGTCGGGGGCCAGCACTCCTAGACTATCTGCTGAGAAGAGCCCACCGAGGATTTCCGGTTCGCCAATCCCAGGCGAAGATGTCTATCAAGGCTTGGTGTTTGGGGGAATGGTGGGCATGAATGATCCGCCACGGAAAGGCGTGGACCGTTCCATCAGTCGCCTTATGGCCGGCCGCGTAAGAGTGATTATGATTACTGGAGATGCCGAGAATACTGCTGTGGCAATTGGGAAGAAGCTCGGAATTCAGATTGCCCCCAACTCTGCGGCCGTTAAGTCTGTAATTACGGGCGAAGAGCTTGACCGCATGACCGACCAAGATCTTGTCCAGGCGATATCGACAGCTTCAATATTTGCTCGAACTAGCCCAGAGCACAAGATGAAGATTGTCCGTGCTCTACAATCTCGCGGTGACGTGGTTGCTATGACGGGCGACGGCGTTAACGACGCCCCCGCGCTGAAAATGGCGGATATTGGTATTTCGATGGGTTTACTTGGGACGGACGTCGCGAAAGAAGCTGCTGATATGATATTGACAGACGACGATTTCTCAACAATACTAAGTGCTATTGAGGAAGGAAAGGGCATTTTCTACAACATTCAAAATTTCCTCACCTTTCAACTCAGCACAAGTGTCGCGGCATTGAGTTTGGTGCTCCTGAGCACATTCTTTGGCTTGAAGACACCTCTAAACCCTATGCAAATCTTATGGATCAGTAAGTCTCTTGTCAACATATCCTTTTGAGCGAATCCCTTCTAGAGCGAAAGGCTGACGTTGGGTAAAAGACATCATAATGGACGGCCCGCCAGCTCAATCCCTTGGCGTTGAGCCTGTAGATCCAGCTGTGATGACCCGACCCCCTCGATCTCGCAAAGCTCGAGTTCTCACCCGTGCAGTCATCCAAAGAGTCCTAACATCAGCCTCTATCATCATGGTAGGAACCATGATGATATATATCCGCGAGATGTCTCTCGACGGCAAAATCACGGCCAGAGACACAACAATGACCTTCACATGCTTTGTCCTCTTCGATATGTTCAACGCGCTGACATGCCGCTCCGAGTCTAAATCCGTGTTGCGCGGCGAAGTGGGGGTTCTCAGCAATAAGATGTTTAATTTTGCCGTCGCGGCAAGTTTAGGCGGACAGCTGGCGGTAATTTATTTACCGTGGTTACAGAAGGTGTTCCAGACGGAGGCACTGGGGTTTTTTGATCTTATTGGGTTGATAATGGTAGCTAGCACAGTGTTTTGGGCTGATGAGGGTAGGAAGTGGGTATCAGCGAGGCGTAGACGAGGGTTAAATGGATATAGCACGAGCGTCTGAGAATCTACATAAATAGACGAGTTAGTCCTTCTAGAGAGCTACGAATCTATTGGCTGATGCCACATTCTATTGTGCACCGATGTCTAGTACTAAATCCTATCTAATGTTAATCACCTGCTTTCCTTGATCATAGCTCTTGCCTTATTCCTCTCATCCACACTCAACTTCCAATGCATCTCGCCTTCGCTCTCACTATCAGCAGCGGTCTTTAGCTCATCCCACTCGTCCTCCTCCATGTTCATTACCAGACAAATCTGCGTGCACTTCATGAACGCGTCCCGGATGCCATACCGGCCACCACGAATCACGGTGCTGACCACACCGGCTACGTCACGCTCCAAGCGCACCGCACCTAGTTCATTAACTCTCCCGTAGTAGTTCCAGATGCGCTTCTCGAGCATCTTACCCAGATACGATGCCGTTGTCGACAGCAACTTGTCGGAGTTACGTTCCGTTAGGATTCTGTTTAGAGGTTTAATAAGGCCATCCCATCCTCGCTCAAAGCGGTGTTTCACAGCGTCCTCGTCTATTGAGTCATCCCTATCCACACTCTCATCGTCGTTGCGACTACGCTCCATCAGCTCTTCCTCCCTGAGCGTGTAGTCAATGTCACGAAACGCGTCGGCTAGAATCGGTCTAAGACGGGGTTTTACCACTTGGTTAAACGTAGCTTGGATTCCGTCGCCAATAAGTTCTGATGTCTTGCCTGCAAAACTACTTTCCATCGATTTTAGTGCGTTTGCGGCAACCGCTGCCTCATTGCCAAACGGAAACAGTTCCGTGAGCGGTGCGGACGGACCGTCTTCATCGTGGGTTGGACCAGAGGATGGGGAAAGCTCTAGCCGACCTTGTACGATACGCTTGGTGTAGTCCGTTGCTACGTCCAAGTTGTTGATGAGGACAAGAAATGCGACCACCTTATCCTCGGGTGGCGGGGCACCTTGTACCGCGCCCTTGGGGTAGCTCTCATCGCGCATCTTTCGTTGGATCATGCCCACAAAGTCAGAGCCTAGAACTCTACCCACAGTAGGAATCACGCTTGACACGACGGCAGCTTGGGATGTTGCAAGTGACCTCTGAAGAACCTTATTGACAATATACATTACATCGTCCACGGCCGAGGTGATGTAAGGTGGATTTGATTGCAACGGGCTCCCAACGCTGAGTGATAATTCCGCAGGCGGTTCGTCGAGCTGAAAAGCCTTTTCAACTGACCTCCGGAAAAAGAATGTCGTCATTGCGTTGAAGGCATTAGTGAGACGATCTGCGACTTTCTTGCTCAACTGGGAATCATAGAGGACGGAGGGGAGTGAGAGTGACGCGGCATTGGGGTCTTCCTGTTAATGGTCCCATCGCATATTAGCTGGTGTTTCGGAGGTTAAAAATATAGGCACATCTTACCCTACACTTGTTTGCCAGAAACCGAGAGTAAAGGGACCACCTTCCTAGCATGACACCAATTTCGCTGAGGAGTCCATCGGTTTCCTTCATATCCACACCCTCGTCCTCACTCGGACGCCCACCTCCTGTACCGTCCCTGTGGGCTGGCGAATTTGCTCGCTGTACCCCAACGGCTGCCCTTGGGGTAGGGAGGAAGCTCTGCACCAAGAACGAGAAAGCATAAGACTTGATGTCTGTAAGCCTCCTGTTTATATGTCTCTCGTCCGCCCACGTATCGAGAATTATGCCCCCTTGAACGTCTGCTTCCTTTTGCAATCGCTCAATGACTTTCACCATCCTTCCAACGCCATAGTGTCTCTCTACAAGGCTTCCATGTCCATCCACTATTTGAGCAATGTGCTCGAATAGTTTCGTAAGTGCATTGGCGTAAAAAAAGCCATCCTTTCGTTGGTTTCCCCCAGTTCCCGCATGCAGGTTTGTCCGCGCTCGCGACGCAACGCCCTGGCAGACGTACCGCCCGTATATGTCAAGACCAACATCTGACTTCCCGATGAGAGGGAACAGTTTGAAGAAACGGGTAACTTTAGCGCCATCCCCTTCTTTGGCAGCCTTTTCGAACTCTCGGGTGAAAAGACCACAAAGCGATTCCGCTGCAGCTTCCAAAGTCACCCTCGGCGGGTCTGGCACCTCTGCTGTTGGCACTATTTCCTCCGCAAATTGCCCAGTTATAATGTCTCTAGGTATTTTCGACGCACGGCTTAGATACACAGCTGCAGTCTCCCAGTCTTGCGGCCCCCCCATAGAGCCTGCCACGCCCAGTATGCATGCTTTAAGTTCAGTTACCTGCTCCACTACTTCCAGAGTGGCTCTGACTCGGGATTGCTCAAGGTCGAGGCGCTTGACAGCGCCGGAGATCCGTTTCGCTGTCGACGCCGCGTCGGAGAGCATGCCATTACTGACCGATCTGGTCGTGGCAACCTGAGACCCTAGGTGAGCACGTAGGAGGTCTAATCGGGCAAGGTCTCGGGAGAGGTCTTTTGAGGAAGCAATGAGGGAATTGAGACGAGCGGTGACAATAGACTCTTGGTCACTAAGGTGAGCTAGCGCAGCTTGAACCTCAGCGATGGAACTGGCCTCCGAAATATTCGGCGACTCCCCAGTTTGGCCATCTATCTGAATGTTAGGCGACATTGGTTTGCTTAGATATTCTTGTGGGGTTTAGTTGCGACTCGTTGTCCCATACAATTTCACGTGATGCTCCTTCCAAATGCCATCTGCAAGGACCAGTCTACTACTTATTTCATCACAACCCTGTAATTTAATCGACTCAGAACTGCTTCGCTGGTGCCCACAAGCCCGGCCGGCATTGCATTCACCTCCTTTAACGAGCAGTGCGTTAAATTTACATTCGATCAAATGTACTGCAGTTCGGGAGCCAACTTAGGCACTGCTCATTGAGCGGAGCATCAAAAAATCTTAAAGCCAAATACCTAAATATGGGGAAATACATGTCTCAACCCGCCCGGCGGTGGCGCTTCTGCCTCTTGAGTCACATTAACACTGTCTTCAGACTTCGCGGCTGACGATTCTGTCTCTCTGACATTAGACTTCTTATCTTTTCCCTCCCCCGCAAGTTGATATTTAACTCTGTCTGTGTGTTCGCTCGAGATTTTCAAAGCAATGTCCACCTCGCGGGTTAGTTCGTCCACCTGCGCCTCCAACTCTTTATCTGCAGAATGTGATTCCCCCTCCTTTCTCTCCTCTGTCTTTGGATTAGCTGCTTCCCACAGGGCTTCGAGGTCCTCTAGCCACCCTAGAGCTGCAGCGAGCTTCCGCACCCCATCGTCACAGTCACCAAGCATAAGGACATCATTTGGCCTGGAGCCTATGCCCCCCACTTGTTCGAGATTAATGAGTATTCTAATGAAAGTGGTTGGTTAAATGCTCCCTTTAATAGAGACAAGAACCGGGAGGGCATCTCACCTAGGGACCCCGCCCGAGCAAAGGCTAGGCAGGCTTGCAAATGGGTGAACACTTAGGCTTGTGCCCATCACGATGCAAAGATCCGCGGCCGGAAGAAGAGACACGTTCGTCAGGAATTCTTCTGGAAGCTGTTCACCAAAGAAGACTATATCTGGTTTCACCAAGCCATTGCATTGTGGTATTAAGCAATGCGGGACATCCCTATTCCGGATGGCTTTCTTGATCAAATCATCCGGATATGCTGATTTACACTCAATGCAGCTCTGCCGGGCAAAACTCCCATGCGCTTCCACAATTTTGCCGTCTGGGACACCAGCTTCGCGTTCAAGACAGTCGATATTTTGAGTGAACGCCTTGAAAAGCAGACCTTTGTCTGATAGCAAACGGATGAAGAAATGGGCGATGGTCGGTTTGAACTTTCCAGGATATAACTCATGCGCAAGTGCATAAAATGGTTCTGGAAATTTTTTGAAAAAGCTCAAATCAAAGACAGCCTCTGGATAGGGCAGTTTGAGTCTAGCCAAGTTGGCGTAAAGGCCCGTCTCTGGTGACCGGAAGTCCGGAATGCCGGCGGAAGTGCTAATTCCTATGGCGTGAGAGGCTTAGTATGGGTATGCACAAATAAATCAAAGCCCCCCCAAACTGCCAAATCCCATAATTTGCCCTTGACGGCCATGACTGGTAGTGGGATCAGATACTAGCCGAAAGTCTTCGCACTCACGCTATTTCACGGGCACCCCCGAACTGCAGTATTGGAATTACAGCTGCTTCCGGGAGGGGTCCGAGTCAAAGCGGTGTGAGTGCAAAGACTTTTGGCCAACATCTTCGTAATTACAGCAGGCGGACATAGAGTTCGGAATGCCAAGCTGCTGCAACAGCCTAAGCTCCCACTAACTCCAGGTACACCAGTTGCGGGACACGGCCACCTGGGCAGGCTAATGTGTAGGGGATGGGAAGGATATACCTGCGCCAGTCTATGAAAATCAGTACACCGTTGGCATCCCAGAGGCTGAGGCCTCAACAACCCGGCGTGCACAGCTTACCAGAACGACAATGCGACGTGCCTTCCCTTCTTTAATATACTTGATAGCGTCAAACCTGCCGCCGGCATTCGGATGGCTGGATGGTTCTTGGCCCATCGTGTCAAATATTGGCGGGGTAAGACGACCATCCATACGACCGGGATAGTGCGAGTCGAGACGAATGTCTTGCATATGTGGCGGCCCTTGGAAATGCCGCGATCAAGACGCGTCGCGAAACCACTTTAAACGCGTCAACGCGTCACACCTCCTTTTGTTTCGCACGGTTTTATACCGGAGCACAGTGTACGATTGCCTTGTACGGAGTTAACTCTGTACTTTTCGCTGCCACCATCACGACTAAACCTGCACTTTCCAAACTAGAGCCATGTCTTCGCCGGCACCTCGCCGCTCTCAACGCAGTTCACAAGCTGGTACACCCCGCCGCTCAACACGTCGCACCCAGCAGCCTCCGAGCAGCCCGCCTGGGCCGATGTCCGACGCTCAGCTTCCGGGCGATCCTGCCACTCCCAGGACATCGAGGCGGAATATTGCTGCGTCGTCGCCCATTGTATTTTCCTCCTCTCCGGCACCCGGACCGGCCGCCGCGGCTGCTGACAGGATGGAGATGAGTTCTCCCATTCAGCAGGCGTCAAACGCTACTGATGGAGATAGGACACCCAGAGCGAGGCAGGCTATCGGTGGTGAGTGCGCTCGCATTTAGGATACATTGGATACCGGTGCAATCAGAGACCGTTCGACTAACGCACAGCGGAGACTCTTCGCCAGTACACTACGCCTCAAGCTCCAGTCCAACCCGGGTTCCCATCGCAACTAACGAACGGAGGGCCGACATCCCGAGCAGTAGCAGCGGGCTTTTTGTTCGATCTTCTAGGTCTGTTCCTAGTAGCTCCGCCCAGAATATCTCGCGACGTGGAGACATTCATTCCGAATCCCTTGGATCGATTGCCAACCGCCCACGACGACTTTTCGTTAATGAGAATGGCGAGACGATACACGATTCCGCATCCGATGCGCCAACCTTCCCACGGAATGACCACACAACATCAGACGGCCCAGCTGCCGGGGGCAACTCCATCCGTATGATTTGGGGTACAAATGTATCAATGCAAGATAGCATGCACTCGTTTCGCAACTTCTTGACTAGCTTCAAGCGTAAATACCGGATGTGGGCCGATGGGGCAGAGGAGGAGGATACCGCACGGGAGAGTGATATTGCGGAGGAGCTACAATACGTGAAGATGATGCGTAACATGCGTTTGCTCGGGGTTACTAGTTTAAACGTTGATGCTCGAGACCTGAAATCCTACCCACCCACGAACAAATTCTGGCACCAGATGCAGGCATATCCGCAGGAGATTATTCCAATCATGGACCAAACTATCAAGGATGTCATGGTCGAGCAAGTCACTGAGGAGCTGCAAAAGCGGGCACGCCAGCTCCAGGCCCGAGCTCGGGGTGATATTTCAGGTTCACAACCGGCTATTCCTAGCTCTGAGAGGAACGGTCTCGTTGAAGGCGGGCAAAGAGTCAGCAACCAGGAGGAGCCAGATTTGTTAGCTGATGTAGAGGCTAGGACTTACAAAGTTAGGATTTTTGGACTCGATTCCACGGTCAACCTAAGAGATCTTAACCCTGCTGGTTCGTCATTCCTCCTGCCTTGACTTGGAACTGGGCTAACAGGACTACAGATATGGACAAGATGGTCAGCATTAAGGGGTTGGTTATTCGGACGACCCCTATCATTCCAGATATGAAAGAAGGTAGATCTACCAGCGCCAGCACAGTTGGTGCTTGGACTAACAGAGTTGGGTATAGCTTTCTTCCGCTGCCAGGTTTGCAACCACACTGTTACAGTTGAGATTGATAGGGGCAAGATCGCTGAACCAACCACCTGCCCTCGACAAGTGTGCCAATCTCAAAATTCTATGCAGATTGTACACAACCGGTCTACATTCTCAGACAAGCAAGTCATAAAATTGCAGGAAACTCCTGATAGTGTACCGGATGGCCAAACCCCTCACTCTGTTTCGCTCTGCTGCTATGACGAATTAGTAGACATTTGCAAGGCTGGTGACAGAGTGGAAGTCACTGGAATTTTTAGATGCAACCCAGTTCGTATCAACCCGCGGCAGAGAACGATCAAGAATCTATTCAAAACGTATGTGGATATCGTCCACATACAGAAGGTCGACAAGAGAAGAATGGGGCTCGATCTTTCAACTCTCGAGGAACAGGTTTCCGAACAGGTTGCTGGGGATATTGAGGAAACCAGGAAAGTCTCGGCCGCGGAAGAGCAGAAAATCAAAGACACCGGGGCTCGGCCAGATGTTTACGAACTGCTGGCAAGGTCACTCGCGCCAAGTGTTTACGAAATGGACGATGTCAAGAAAGGGATTCTGCTCCAGCTTTTTGGAGGCACAAACAAGACTTTCGAGAAAGGGGGCAGCCCTAGATATAGAGGGGACATTAACGTCCTTCTCTGCGGTGATCCGTCCACATCAAAATCCCAAATATTGCAGTACGTTCATAAAATAGCCCCGCGGGGTGTCTATACCAGCGGCAAAGGATCCTCGGCGGTTGGTCTCACCGCTTATGTTACACGGGACCCAGAGACCCGCCAACTCGTGCTCGAATCTGGGGCCTTGGTTCTATCCGACGGAGGTGTCTGTTGCATTGATGAATTTGACAAGATGTCTGATTCTACACGTTCAGTCTTACACGAGGTCATGGAGCAGCAGACTGTTTCCATCGCAAAGGCAGGCATCATCACAACGCTGAATGCTAGGACAAGCATTCTCGCTTCCGCCAACCCAATCGGTAGCAAATATAACCCAAATCTGCCCATCCCCCAGAATATCGACCTTCCTCCGACACTCCTCTCCAGGTTTGACTTGGTCTACCTAGTGCTAGATAAGATAGATGAGCAAGCCGACCGGAGGCTTGCGAGGCATCTGGTGGGCATGTATCTCGAGGATGCACCCGAGAACGCTGCTGGCAGTCAAGAAATTTTGGTAAGACCACGCATACCTCTCCAATCTTAGACTCTAGACGACTAAGCTGCTATAGCCTGTTGAATTTTTAACGTCATATATCTCCTATGCTCGTGCAAACATTCAACCCCGCATATCCGAGGAAGCGTCGGAGGAGCTAGTCCGCTCATACGTGGAAATGAGAAAGTTAGGTGAAGATGTTCGTGCTGCGGAACGCCGTATAACTGCCACGACACGGCAGCTTGAGTCTATGATCCGGCTGTCCGAAGCACACGCAAAAATGCGACTTTCGGACGTTGTTACCATTGCAGATGTTGCTGAGGCTGTTCGGTTGATCAAGTCTGCGATTAAGGAGTCTGCTACAGACGCACGGACGGGGCTGATTGATATGGGCCTTCTAACTGAAGGTACTAGCGCCAGCGAGAGGCGGAGAAGGCAAGACCTGAAGAACGCCGTCGTCGCGCTGCTCGACGAAATGACGAGGCAAGGCGGGTCAGCGAGATATAGTGACGTCTTAAGAAGACTGGGAGAGCAAAGCAGTGGACAAGTTGATGGAAATGAATTTGCAGAGGCGGTTCGAGCACTGGAGCAGGAAGGGCAGGTAACGGTTACCGGAGAAGGCGCAAGGAAGAGTATTAGAAGGGTTACTGGCCTTTGACTCCGGTAATTTAGGCAGTACATACCCTGTGTGGTGTATGGAGTACTGGGTTAGAATAGTATGGTGATGGTTTTCGTGTCGCGTGCTTGTTTGCACTATTTGTGTATACATAAACCTAATTGTGACCCACGTTTCTCGCTGAGGCTTGTTATTCGCTAGGGAGCTCTTGCTCTTGCAACGGATGAGCTGGGGCTAGGGCAGCTAGTGCCCCTCCAGAGTCTTGTCAACCCAAACTACTGAGAACCTCCAACTCCAGTGTATGCAGCTTGCCATCAGCCGTGGGATTGCCAATTCAAGATGAAGTGCGTAGGTGGTCGCACAGAAGCAACAGCATCTTACTGACTTTACCCCGTCCGAAGATTTGGACAGCAGCTTCGAACGTCACTCATCCGAGACTATTATTACTACTACATCTCCTACGATGATCTCAAGAACAGCCTAAAGACACCCTACGTCACCCTGCCTACGGCTGCAATTCCGCACCCAAAACGAAGACCGTGGACCGAAGACGATGAGAAGCGCTTCGTCTCTGAGCTCGAAGCGGAGCTCGATAAGGTCTTTACATTCCAGAGGGTCAAAAGCGGGGAAATCGTGCGGAGGATAAAGGCATCGGAAAAGGAAGTCAACGGCGTCATCAGCAAGCTTGAGCAGCGGGGTCCGAGGCGCCCTTCGCAAGCAAGCCCAGAAGCTTTCACAGACGTTCCTACGGAGGAGGATTTCATGTTGCTAGAGGAGGACCTAAGTGATATCATCGCTGACGTGCACGATCTCGCGAAATTCACGCGGCTGAACTACACAGGTTTCCAGAAGATCATTAAAAAGCATGATGTAGGTGGCTATCGTAGCAACGCGCAGCTGTAAATGCTGACACAACCTAATCGTAGAAACAAACAGATTGGCACCTGAAGCCCGTCTTCGCAGCGAGGCTAAAGGCCAAGCCATTCTTCAGGGACAACTACGATGCGTTTATTGTGAAGCTATCAAAGCTTTATGATTTGGTGCGAACAAGAGGAAACCCAGCACGCGGCGATAGTGCGGCCGGAGGCGGGCAGCAGAACTTCGTCAGGCAGACTACCAAGTATTGGGTGCACCCCGACAATATCACCGAGCTCAAGTTGATTATATTGAAGGTGCGCGTGCGCCCATGGTGAATTAACACCTTTAGGCGCTGACTGCATCTAGCATCTCCCCGTTCTTGTATTCAACCCTAGTAAAGAATTTGAAACGAAGGACTCGGCTATTTCCTCTATATACTATGACAATACTGATACTTGGGAGCTTTATACTGGCCGTCTCAAAAAGACCGAAGGCGCAGAGGCCATCCGTTTAAGATGGTATGGTAGTTTGGAAAACGAGTCTATATTCGTCGAGAGAAAGACGCACCGCGAAGATTGGACAGGGGAAAAGTCGGTGAAAGCGAGGTTCGTACTCAAAGAGAAAAACGTGAACGCATTCCTAGAAGGGAAGATGACGGTGGAAAATGCCTTCGAGAAAATGAGACGTGAGGGGAAGAAAAGCGAGAAAGAGATTGAGGATTTAGAGCAACTGGCACGAGAGATACAGTACAGGGTGATCACCCGTAGGCTGAAGCCCGGTCCGTCACTATCCCCTCTCCCATCATTTTCCTCTCCTAAGTTTAACTAGTTGTTCGCTCATTCTACAACCGTACGGCATTTCAACTTCCTGGTGATGCGCGTGTTCGTATATCTCTGGATACCGAATTGACTATGGTCCGCGAGGATAACCTGGATGGGAGGGACCGTGCAGGAAATAACTGGCGAAGGATGGACATCGGCATCGACTACCCCTTCTCGCAGCTTCCTGCGGATGATGTCGAGCGCTTCCCTTATGCCGTACTCGAAGTTAAGCTCCAGACACAAGCAGGACAAGAACCGCCCGAATGGGTAAAAGTTTTGACCAGTAGCCATCTCGTCGAGGCTGTCCCCAAGTTTAGCAAATTCATTCACGGCACCGCGACTTTGTTTCCCACGAGGATCGATCTCCTACCTTTCTGGCTACCGCAGATGGATACGGATATTCGAAAGCCCGTAACCCACCGTTTCGGTATAGAGCGGCCGGGGCAGTCTGCAAGCTACTCAACGAGCGATGATCTCGAGGATTCTGACGACGAGGAGGACAGTGAGGACGAACTGCTGGATGGGTCCGGGCAGGACGCGACAGATCGAGTTCATAACAATGAAGGGATTCGAGGTCATAGCATACACGACGGGCCAGGAGAGAACGCTAATGAACAGGCCACAGGGTTCCCTGCGAGTGGCAATTTCTTAGATGTTGAAGAGCGCATTGCTACTGCCAATCTGGAGAACCCTGACGACTACCCCATCTACGACTCTCAGGACGAGGACGATGACCTAGAGGAGTCCCAGGGGGTTGAGAGGCGGCAATACCGGCAGAATCTCTTTACAAGAGCTATGAAGACAGCAGGCGGATATTTCGTCACTTGCCTAACAGCGCTCTTGCCGAAACCAAGACACACGCCAATACCTAGAAACGGTGGGCTTTTGGCTGGGGTGATGGGTGGTCAGCTGGAAGCAAGGAGGTTTAAAGCACCGAGAGGAAAGCGTAAGTATTGAAAACTAGAAGCAGTCGTGGCGCTAGAACTAATAGGCTTGTGGGCAGGTATTCACGTCCCAGTGCGAGTAGAACCCAAAGTTTTCTTTGCTGCTGAGCGCACATTTCTCTCGTGGGTAAGATAGTGCCCCCAAGCCCTCGCCAACATACCCCTAACACTATTCACTAACTTGAAGTAGCTTGAATTCTCCATCATCCTAGGCGCCATCGCAGCGTCCTTGCTCAACTTCGGTGATGGCATCTCCTTACTATCTGCCTGGGGTTTCACTGCGGTTGCCTGTCTTGCTTTGCTTTATAGTATGGTTCTGTATCTGTGGCGTATCGATAAGATTAAGAAAAGAAGGGCGGTGAGATATCATGATAAGTATGGTCCGACGCTGTTATGCATTGGGTTGCTTGCGGCTGTGACGGTGAACTTTGTGTTTCGGATCAGGAAAGATGGATGGTTTACTAAAGAGTAGGGAGGGTATCGTAGTAGCAGAGCACACGGTGTGCGAACTAATGTGCAAACATATTTGTAACTGGAGTATCTACCTCCACTGACATAGCTCGAAAATATAATTCTTTCCACCCGTTATATCGCTAAATAGACCTTTCTTACAGAACACCAAGTCGTCTGGTGGCTAATCCAGGCTAGGAAACAGTGACTAACTAGCAACTTACAGAACATATTCCGGAGGGGAGAGTTGTATTGAGGAAAGATGCTCGCAAGGCAGGTTTCTGGGGGCCGAAACCCGTATATAGGGATAACAGGGTATTTAGCATGCCCGTATGTGGTGGTGTTGGGCCAGCGAGCGGGGTGTCTGTGGCATTTGGGAAGCTTCTCTTCTGGGTGGTGTGGCTTGCACTGTTACAAAAGCCACCTTGCTTACAGAGTGTTTCCGCATGACATGTACAGAGCATACATGTATACGCGCAACTGCCACTCAGGCCTAGGTGAGGTGAGTGACGCAGATCTACGTTTTCCGGAATAACAGGACGGATCTGGTGGTGGATAACGATGACACTTGGGGCCTCGAAGAAGAACACCAGAACCGGCAGCAAGCCAATGACGTCAGTGACAACACATTCACGACCAAGTTGAGTAAAGTGCCATGGTGCTTCTCCCTCAACCAACCATCGAGAGACAGCAAATGCGCCATACAACCCGACTCGATTCGCATGATAAGGTCGCATTTCCCTTCTGTTGCTCGACATTCCAACGTCCTGCAACGCATCGCAACGCAACGCATCGCAGCACAAAGCAAAGCGAGACTGACAGACTAATCGAGAAAAACGAAAGGGAAAAGCACGAGAAGCGACGTACATTCGTTACGTCGCGCAGACAAAATCGCCCACCACGAAGGCCTCAAAGAACCAGATGACAACCCTCTTCCTCCCGCTCCTCACGCTCCTCCCCAGCCTCTCACCACCGAACCTCACCACCCCGCTCTCGCTGCTCCTGCTACACCTCTCCTGGACCACCCTCGTCCTGACCTATCCCCCGCTCACCCTCGAAGTAACTCTCAGCTTGCTCGTCCGCCTCCTCTTCTACCTCGCGCCGGCGCTCTCCCTACTCGTGCTAAATCTATACGGCGTCGTTCCGTTTCCGCAGCTCAGGCGGGGGCGGGGTCGTCCGAGGAAGGAAGGCGGCGTTTGGACTGAGAGCGGCGGTAGGTGGAGGGTTTTGGCGGTGGTGGTGGGGAATTTGCTGTTGGCCGGCGTGGTGCAATATGCGGTGGAGTGGGTGGGCACCGAGGGGGTGAGGTGGCGGAGTTGGGTTAAGGTCGGAAAGGGGTTTCCTGGAATTTGGGAAATGGGGAAGGATTTGCTTGGAGGGTTTATTGGGAGAGAGGTGGGTTTTTTTTCTTCATTCTATATTAATATTTTGTCTCGGTCTAGAGTTCCTACTGACGAGAAGATACATATATATACAGGCACTACAATACCTAATCCACCGGTACCTCCTCCACCCACCGCACCCCACATCCCTCTCCCGCCTCCACCACACCTGGTCGCACTCCCTCCCGCCCACCCCCCTAACTCCGCACTACGACCATCCCCTCCCCTACCTCCTATCCCGCTTCCTCCCGACTTACTTCCCCTTCATCCTCCTCCTGCGCCCCCACCTCATAACCTACCTCCTCTTCCTAACCGCCATCTCCCTCCTCGAGGCCATCTCGCTGTCCGGCCTCCGGGGCCTCCCCTGGGGCCTCGACGCCATGTCGCGGAGATGCGAAGCCCACTGGCTAGGTGGTGGGAGGAGAAGCTTTGCCGATTTGGGCCTTGCCGATTGGATTGCGGGAACCGGCGTGAGGACTAGGAGCACGGAGGGGAAGAGTAGGAGGAGCAGCAGCAGCAGTAATGGAGTTTTGTAATCCCTTCAAGGTGGCGCTGTTCCGTTTGTTAAGGTGGCTTCCTTTTCTTTTTTTTTCTTTTTCTTTTCTTTCCTGAATATATATATATATACACAAGGAAGAGAGCTGGCCTCTTTCTTCTTCTCCCATGTCACAAACACACCTCTTGACTAACAAGCAGCATTTTTTTTTTTTTTTTTAGTTTCATCCTTTTATAGACGGGAGTCAAGTGCTCGCTTTTCTTTTCTCCTTTGTTTAGGTGGGGGGGAGGGGTTTTCTTCCCTCTATATATATATATATGCAACATGTAGTCTAGATTTTCTTCTGACAGGCTTAGGGTTTTGAAGGCGAGGAAAAAAAAGGCCCATTGGAGAGGGGAGGGGCAGAGCTGGGCATTCCTGCCCATTCAAACTTTTTTTTTTCTTTCTCTTTCTTTTAAATTTCTTTCCCCCATCATATATAGAATAGGATTCGGGGCGAATGGCGGGTTTTGACTTGACATTTCGAAAGGGTTCAAAAAAATCTATTCCTTTTTTTTTTTTTACTTCTTTTTCCTTTCGGGAGAGATTTTCCATTCAAGGCCTGAAAATATAAAATCTCCTTTAAAATACATGAATGCCTGCCTGAATAAAAAAAGATTCGATGGAGAGTTGGAAAAATATAACGGAAAATAATGACCATTGGCCCCCTACCCCGTGCCCCCTCCCTAATTTAGATGTACATGCAAAAAGAACCCGTCCGAAGAGAGCTTCGTCCAGTGATGGAGATTGAAAATCGTTAAAAGCAACTCATTTCTCTCGTACAAAAGCAAACAGAAGAAAAAGCAAAGATTCATGGGGGTATCTTGGCTAGGGTAGTAGGGGTGAGATAATATGAAGGTGACGCCTCATATCATACCCCCCATATCCATAGTGGAATACATGCTCTGCGCTGATGTAGTGGGTAAGGGTGTATCAATAGTCATCTTGTCCCCACTTATCGCCCGCGTGATCTGCTTCTCCTTTGCCGGCTTCGCAACGAGTACCTGCGCTGGACAAACCACAATCTCTTCCTCTCCGGCACCTGTCTGGTCGCCCTTCTTGACTACTAGTGGGAATAATACAATGCGCACGATTGCCTGTTGGTCCTCGAGATCTTCGTTGGAGATCCCAGGGTCCCCGGACCGCTCGTTCATGGTTAAGGCATTGAAATAGACTTTACGGACTAGATCGCCGTTGCTGTCGTATTCTGGACGGAGGGGGGGGAGCATCATATATTCGGCACGCTGGGTTCGCATTTCGATAGAGAGGTCAACGGCTTCACGTATTACGTTGCGTAGGGAGTCTTGGATTTGGTTGACGAGGTGCGTGGGTGGAGGGAGGAGGTTGGAAAGAGTATGAAGGATTTCTTGGACGACGGCTTCAGTGTCTTTCGCGCGTTGGTCAAGGAATGCAGGCCTTCTTGAGAGTAGAGTCAGGGTTGTTGCGCGCCATTGGTGGACAGCTGGTTGCGGGCCTGGCCTCTTTATTAGTTTCGGGGAAACAAAGTAAAATGTGGTTGAGAACTTACCGACGTCCGCTAGGGTCTTTTCTAACGCCTTGAGTTTCTGGCGCTGTTCTCGGTCCATGCCAAAGAGGTATCGGGTGAAGATATACTCCCAGACCATTATCATGACAACGGACATGAAAATATCGCGTCTCTTGACTCGGTCGCCGAGGTAATAGTCGACGTCTGTGTCGTCTAGGACCGTGTTGTCGACCCGATCTCTGATCTTGTCTTCCTCAATGTCGTCGAGCAGACGGCACTGTTTGCTGTCCGAGAACTTGGAGAACCTGAGGACCCATTCCTTGACGTGCTGGCAGAGGGTCTGGCATGCAGCCTCGAAGTAGTCCTCATCTCTTGTGACAAGGAAGCTCTCGTTGGACTTTGACTCCATGATCTGTCTCTGGAGAGCCTTGACCTTTTCTTTCGTACTCAGTAGTTCACCGTTTAGACGTTGTAGTTGCATGTTCTTCTCTTCCAGCGCAACACTGATTTCGTGCCGCACGATGGCTTCCATCCCGCCAGTTAGCTCGTCATGCTGATGCCTGAGATTCTCCAATTGCGCCGTCCGCTCCTCCAGCTGTCTCTTGGTGACGCTCGATGCATCATCCCTGGACGCGTTTTCCGCCCGCAGCGCCTGGCTTTGGGTAGTCAAGCTGGCGTTAAGCACCGCGATGCTCTCGTTCGCCTGAGTCAGCCTGGCCACCTCCTCCTGCACGCGCTCGAGCGTCTCCCGCAGCTGGCCGATCTCGGTGTCTTTGGCCCGCAGCTCCAGGTCACGTGTCTCTAGAGCCTCGTTCAGGGCGGCTGAGCTGCGCTGCTGGTTGTAGAGCGCGTCCTCCAGGTTCTCTTCGGCCTTCGCCCTGGCCTCGACCAGCAGACGGTTCTCCGACACGACCTGATCGAGTTTGGTCTCGAGGTCCATCAACTGCATGCTGTGTCGTCGGCGCATGATGCTGGCGGGACGCGATGGCGAGAGCGGCGACCCTTGCACATCGCCCCGGCCCTCCTACACAATGACGCGCATTAGCACACTCTTGTCCGGGAGCTGCGCCGCGAACACGATCAAGACTGGGGAATTAGGGCTCGGGCTGTGCGAGCAGCGCCACTTACATAGACGTCCATCATGTCCCGTGCGCGTCCCTTGCCTTTGTCCCTGACGGGGTCGTAGGTTGATGAGGATGGGAGGACGAGTTCGGCTGGTGGTGGGCGACTGCGAGTTTTCTCCTTCGCTTGCTCGCGTTTGCTTGCCGCCCTAAGATCCCCACTCACACTGCGGTCCACGCGCCGTAGCGGTGGAGTGCGCGGTGGTGTGCGTGGCGAGCCAACACCGGGCGCCGACCGGTCGCTGAGCACGCTGGCTGCGCGGTTGCTGAGTGCGCTCGCCGGCCGGTTGACGCTGTCCTTGTCTCTGGCTTTGTCTCTGGTGTCTTCGGGCTGTCTGTGGCGATTGATGCCTGAGGGCGATCGTCCGCTGTGCTCCCCGGCGGGGGAGCGCACTAGCGTCTCGCGCGTTGACGGCTGTTCCGGGGTAATGGGCGACATACTCCTTTTTAGCTGCCTGGACGGTTTGTTGTCTGCACTTGTACCTGCACTAGGCCCGCGATCAATGTCTACCGTGTGCTCGTTCTCATCCACAGAAGGCCATGAGAGTCTAGCAAGGAGATCTTCAGTAGAGATGAGTTTTGTGTCCCTTGTTGGTGTTGGCCAGATATGGTCAGTGGGACCGGCTGACTCAGTAGGTGCGTCTTCGTCCCGGGGGATTTCCGGGGAGATTGAGGGCAGCTCGTGCTTCGCGGCATGGCTGGTTGGTTCGTGTCTAGGAGCTGGGTGACTTTTCTTACTGAGCGTAAGATCGTCTGGGCTACTCTCTGAGATAGTGCCTAACCGCCTCTTCTCTGGTGTAGTGATACTGATGCCGGATTTTGCAGGAATAGCAATGTCGCTGCTGGTCCCAACCGAGTCACCGAAAATAGATGGGCGCGGACTTGATTCCTTCGGAGCGCTAGATTGGTGTGGGGATGTATGCGTGGCATCGACCTCCTTAGGTTGTGAAGGCGAATGGTGCATGCCCGCTCGGACTCGCTGAGTATCTTCTGGGGTTCCAAGTGTTGGTGGGGGTTGGCGGTCCAACTCGATTTGGATCCCGTGGCGCATCTGGGCGTTATCAGCCCCCAGGGGTCGTGGCGGGGGTGAATGATCGGGGTCTGGTCGGGTCTGTCGCTGGGTCTGTATATCGCTAGTCCTTCGAGGTAGTGGTGATGGCGACTGATCTGCATCTGATCGAACTCGGCGCTGGGCCCCCGTGAGCGTCCCTAGTTGGGCTGTATCTCTCACGGGCGGTGTGACTTCTTTTGGTCGACCTCGATTTGGAGACTCAGGACTGGGTCCTGGAGAAGGTGAGATACCTATGCGATCTTTGGCTGGAGGTGATTTGAATAGTATCGAGTCTCTCTCCTTAGATGTGGACTCGACAGGTGACGGTTCCGGAAGATCATCGATCGACCTAGAACGTACAATTTCGGTCTTTGATTGGGTGCTCGTCGGGTCTTGCGTTTCATGCTCATTGCTCCGCTCATGGGGGTTCCAGACGACTTCAATCGATGGAGCTGAATCGCTTTCCGAGTGATCCTTGTGTGGTCTTGAAATAGAGAGTTCGTAAGATGAACTAAGCTCTACTGATATGTTAAGCGGGTCAGATGAGCTTGAACCGGTCCTCTGCCCCTGCTCGGAATGGGTCGAGTCCGGTCTACCTGTATCGAGGCTTGGAAGGTTGTCCGCTGATCGATCATTTCGGGTCGTTTTGACTGGATCTGTCTCTGAACTTCGCGGCAATTCAGAGTGGAGTGAGCCTGATCTACTTGAGGGGGTGATTGGAGGTTCTCCAGCTGACAGGACGTCATGAGTGAATTTGTCTGATTCTATGTTGGTCTGCTGCTGTTGTGCTGGGGGTAAGATTGATTTGCCTGGTGGAAAGTTGCTGAGTGCTGGTTCCTCTTGCGCTAATTCACCTAGCTCTGCTTTCGTGGGCGGCTGTTTAGTGTTGGATGAGTCTAGCTTGTTTAGAGGGGCTGGAAGTACACCTAAAGGTGGATCATTCTGGGCCACTTGGATTGACCTTGTATTGGCAGTTTGCTGCCCCGATTCTGGTGGTTCTGATTCGCCTTGATGGAGCGTCGATAGACCGCTAATAGGTGATGCGCCCTTTGCTAGTTCAGCCGAACCTGTCGGGGTACTCTGCTGCTGTATGGAGTAAGGTTCTGGCCTGCCTGGCGTGGCGCTCGGGGGATCCTCCGACCCTAGTACCATAGGTTGATGGATATCGACGCTCTGCTGTTGTTTGATATATGGGGAGGTTGGCCTATGGAGGGGGGAGCTCGGAAGCTTGGAATCGTTTTGTGCAGTTTCGACCGGTCCTGTTCCGACGTCGTGCTGAGAATAGGGCGAGCCTGGTCTACTAAGCGGGAGGCTTGGTAGGTCACTCATAAATGAGTGATTCTGTAAAGCTTCGAGCGAGAGAAGGTACCCTGGGTTATGTGCTAGTTCGCGAGATGGTAGGTTATGACCGGCTATGGATGCTTGTGCGTCGGTAAGGACATGATTCGTAGAGGTATCGCCATGAATGTCGAGAGAAAAAGAGGGTGCCTTCGGAGTAGATTGCCCTGAGCTGAGTAGTTCTCTAGAGGGTTCTAATAAATCTTCTACTCGATTTCCCCCAATATCCAAACCTGAGTGACTTCGTCCAAGGTCTTCGCGGTAATTTCCCTGCTGTTGAGTGCTCCTAATTGCGCGTTGGGACAGCTCTTCAGGCTCTTCAGCGGCTCCATGGGCCCCTTCGCTATGTAGAGACTGTAGGGACGGGCTCCTTGACGTTGTACGACTGGAGGGCAATGACGGATAGACCTCCTCTTGTTGTACTTCCTGACGCGACATGTGTCGCTCAAGGAGGTAGAGAGGCCGGAATCCTGTGGATAATTTAAATTCATTTGAATTAGGGCGAGAACCCCGACGAGGCGTGTGGGTCGTGGGACCTTGGGGAGACTGGGGAGCTTGGGGAGCTTGGGGAACTTGAGGAGTTTGGGGAGTTCGGGGGGGCGCACCAGGTGAACGGAGGTGAGATCCGGCGAGGCCCGTCGACGCAGGTGGGAGCCGGAAAAGGAGGGGAACCGCTGTGGGCGAGGCTGTTTTGGAGGGCGACCGCGTGAGTCGGCGATCTGGGGTTTGTAGGCCAGTGGATTGGGGATATTCTGCCTCGCGTGGTCGTTCTTGGGAGAGAGCCGCGGATGATGGCGATTCAACATTAGGTTTAATTTGGCGGTCCCTGGATAATTCCTGGGGTAAAACTAGTGGAGCCTTTTCTAGATCCTTTCCCTTCACTTCTCTGGATGCTGGTGTAGAGAAAGAAGAGCTAGACACCACAGCAGGTCCATCCAACGCTTCTTTCGGGGTCGCCGGAACGAGTAGAGTTTTGCCTCCATCTGAGGGGATATGGGTGGCTTTGTCGTCCTGGCCTTTCTTGGGTCTCTTGGCGTGTGGATCGTCTAATCCCTCTGCAAGACTTGTAAAAATGGGTGGTGGTTCTTCCTCCCCCCTCAAGGGTTTCTCTCTCTTACGTTTCTTATCTTTTTTGAATTCTTTTGTAGACTCATCTATGATCTCTAGAGGGCCTGCGGCAGCGGTCTTTATCAGTCCGGGCTCATCTTGCGCGAAGTCTGGTAGGACCTCTACCACCGAGGCGGGAGCGGTAGAGGCTTCCTCCATCTCGCCTTTCTTTGATTCTGTGCAGACGGATATCTCGGGATTGTCTGCTGGGGTTGCGATGGTTGGAGTCGGTTTGGGCTCCTGTAATGACTGCGGTGGTAGGGTTTCAGATTTTTCTATCGGAACTTGGGTTGCCCCCTTCTTGCCTTTCTTAGCCTGTTTAGGCTTCGTTGTTTGGAGTGGAGGACCGTTGACCGTTAGCGATTCGTCTAAAAGTTCCTTAGCGTCTGGGGTAGCTGATATGGCTTCTTCAAGCCCGTCTGATAATAAGGGCGGCGGTGAGATCTTTTCCTCCGTTCGTGCTTGAGCGCCCTTTTTCTTACCCTTCTTCTCCTTCTTTGATTTTGTTTTGGGATTAGATGCAGTCCCCTCGGAGATCTCTGGGTGGTACCTTGCAGCGGGTGCCGCGTCAGGTGGCAAAGATATGGGGGTAGCTGCAAATTCCACCAGCAAGGGTGACTCGGGTAAAGTTTCTTGTAAGCCCGTGGTGTGTTCAAGCTCTCTTTGTGCCAAGAAGGGTGGTTGGGGTTGTCTCTCCTCTATCCAGGGTTGGGATCGGTTCCCGCTCTTCTTGCCCTTCTTCGGCTTCGGTGTTGCTTGAGGAGAGGGATCGGTCATAGTTATGGGTTTTTTGGGGGCATCTATTGGACTGCTTGTTCTGGATGGAACCCGATCCAGTTCTCTCGGTGGTGGGACCTCGTCCGGAATTTTCTGAGCTGGAACTGGTAAGGCCTCCGCTGGGCTTGTCTTGATCGATTCTAGATCTCTTGGTGGTAGCGACTGTGATAGGGCCTCAGCTATTTCCTTGGTAGTGTGGGCTTGCAAGATCTCCACCGAAGTTTCCATAGCGGTGGGGTTGAATTGAGGCTCTTCTGGCCCCAAGGGTGATGATAGTATTTCACTTCTCTCCCGCGAGTTCGAAATTGGCGGTGGAGATGTAGTGACTTGCGAGGATGGCTCTAGCGTTTCTGGCTCAACAACTGATGATGATATGCCTTCATCCCTCTGAGCCCGAGCGATCTTCTTGCCTTTCTTACCCTTTTTTTCCTTCTTGGACTTTTGTTTAGTGTCAGTAGTGGAAGCCCGACCGGTCACGGGGTCATCAGATGTCTCTTGCGGGGCCAAAGGCAATGTTTGAGACTCTTCCGTCTTCTTCGGGACTGAGGTTGATGAGTCTTCTGGCGGGATTGCCTTGGTACTGAAGTGAGATTCGAGCTCTTCTGCTGTTGAAGGTGCCGTCGCGATTTCTTCCTCTATCCAAGCTAGAGAAGTGTATTTCTCGCCCTTCTTTTCTTCCTTGGCGGGGGGGTCGGGAAGTATCACAGGCTCACTTACTACCTGGGAGAAGCTTCCTGGTTTTTGTTGAGTCCGTTCAAGCTCTTGTGACTCCATCGATCGTGAAGCGGTTTGGTCTTCCTGCTTTAAGGCGCTGGCTTTCTCGCCATTTGAACCGGTAGGGAAGTTTGGGACCACTACGGACTCATTTGGAACCTCCGGCAAGGACGCTACGACTGGTGGAGTTGATCTTCCTGTGATTGATCGGGCTAGTTCAGACTCGCCTAGTTCAACACCCCCGCCGTCTGGCTTGGTTAGGGTCGCCTTCCCCTTGCTTTTGTCGTTCTTGGGCTTACTCTTTGTGCCGAGAGGACGGTTGAGGACCGCCGACTCGTCTAGGGTTTCTGGTAGGCTTTTCGCAGCGGATATCGCTTCCGGTTGGGATGAGGGCGATGGCAGGATCTCCTCTGCCCTAGGGGTTGGGACGGATGCCTCTATTGGGTTCATCATGGTACGTAAAGTATGTGGAGTTTCCTGCTCGGGGAGGGATGGTGGGGTTTTATTTTCCTTCTCGGCCGGGGCGGATAAGGCCGTGCCGGTCGTGGCGGGTGGCATTGGTTCGAGATCTTCCGGTGTTGAGGGCGGCAGCGGGGTGTCGATTGCTTCTCTCAAGTCTTGAGCAAGAAACATCTTATAAGGGGCTATTTCACTGGGTGAGGTCAACTCGGGGTCATCCGATGCAAGAGATAACGGTAGGATCATGCTTTCCTCCTTTGGAGCTCGAGTGGGTAAGAAGTCCTTTGGGGACGGGTCCAACTGGAGATATTCTGGTGTTGAAGGTGGCAATGGAACTTCGTCCGCGCCCTCCAAGTCTCGAATAGGCGGGGTCGGAGACGGGCCTACTGTTGAAGGTAGATCATCTTCCTTGGTTGGGCTTCGACTGAGTGTAGAACCTTTCCTGATTTTCTTGCTCTTCCCTTCCTTCTTGTCTTTCTTAGGCATCACCGCGTCAGCTTGGGCTTCTGGAGTAGCTCTAGTTTCATCCACAACCTCAGTCGGGGTTGCCGCCGCTAGAGTTTCTTCCGGTTCTTTCCAGGATTGAACGCCCTTTTCCTTTCCTTTAATTTCCTGCTCCAGTGCGTAGCCATGTGGCTTGGGATGTGCTACAGGACTACCCATAACTTCTATTGGGGGTGTGGCAGTAGGTATGGCTTCAAGCCCTGCTGGTGGCGGGGGCGTTTCCTCTGCCTCGGGAATAGGGTTGACTTTTCTCTTGCCTTTCTTGTCTTTCTTAGCCTTATTGGTTTTCACTTCCTGGGTGGGAGGCTCGGCAGCCGTTAAGGTGGTTACTTTAAGTATCGAGCGAGTACTGCCTTCTTCCAGAGGGTTGGACGTTAGTAAGATCTCCGGGAGAGATGCGGTTGGCTCCATCCCGTGTAGGGTTTCGCTCTTAGCTAACGCTGGGGAAGACCTTTTCTTATCCTTATCTTTCTTGGTCTTTCGGGATGTATGGGTTGACTCAGGAACTACCGTAGGTTCATCTCTGGTCTTTTCACTCCTAATGTCAGCGGAAGCTATCTCGGGCTCTCGTAACGCCAACAATGCGGAGGAGGAATCGTTATCTTCTGGAACAGCCAAGCACGCTGGTGGAGTTGTTTCAGCCGGCGCAATCAGTTCAGGTTTCCGTTTTGGTTGGGCTACGTCCTCCAGAGCGTCGATGGCTTTCTTTTTGCCCTTCTTCTCTTTCCTGACTTTCTTTCCTGTCCTGCCTGAGGCTGCCGCGAGTTTTCCTATGGCTTCTGTGTGACTTCTAGCGGCTACAAGTGTCGATTCGGACACCTGAGAGAGCTCATCCTCTTTCACGTCTCGAGAGAGCGAGATTTCCCCTGACCCTTTCTCACCCTTGGCGCTTTTTGCTAGATACCTGGAGGAACTAGGAATACTTGTAAGTGTAGACAGGTCCTCTGCTGGGCCAGCGGTAGCGGGCGGGGCTGGCTTAAGCTCTCTCGATGCAAGGAACTCTGGTAGAATTTCGTCCTCCTTAGACAAGGCTGGGGTGGGAACGCTTCCCACCTTCTTTTCTCTGCCTCCCTTTGCCGACGTAGCCCTGTCGGCCGCAGTAGAATCCACCAGCTTTTCGTCAACTAGAGTCTCAGATATTAGAGAACTATCTATGTCCTCAAAGTCGGGCGAGGTAGCTAGCTCTGTTAGGACTGGAGATTTAGCCCCGTCTTTGCTGGGGAGTCCTTCGATATCCCTCGTCGGGGGGGGTGAAGAAGCCTGTAAGGGGTCAAGCGAAGGGGAGGCTGGAATAGAGTCTAATAGTGGGGGGAGGTCATGGATACTGGGCAGGTCTGCGTGTTTAGTCGTGAGAATTTCGGCAGGGAGCCGCAGTGAAGGCTGGGGTAGCAGTTGTGACTGCACAGGGTGCGTTTGGAGGGGCTGAATTGCCGGTGAAGACCGTCCAATGGTTGGAAGTGGGGGAAGGTCGGCGGTATCAGCCATTTCGGGGGCACTTGTAGGAGGAATATCCTTTGTGACGGCCAAAACCGATTGGGGTCCTGTGACTTCTGGTAGAGCTGAGGGCGGTGTGGTTGCTGGGGCTAGAGGAAGGGAAGCAACGCCGCGAATTGGCTCTAGAGCGAGTTCCCCGACAGGTTCTGCTGATGGCGAAGCCGGGTCGCTCGGGGGGAGCCCAGGGAGGTCGCACAGGTTCAGTGTTGACCTTTGTGACGGGGGGGGAGCGGAGAAAGCGGGGAGCGCAGGTGGGTCGTCCCGGGAGAGTGCCGGCTCTAGCGGTAAAGCACGCGACTGTGTGGGAGACGGATGCTGCCAGGGTGGCTTGTTAAGAGGAAGTGAGGCAAGAGCGTCTGGACCGTGTTCTGACGGAAGCTGTTGGGGAGAACCCTGTAGAGGTGAAGGTGGGCTGCTAGTAGGGATCGCAGGGAGGTTGCTTAAGCCACCCACCGACTCTCTCGGTTCCGCTAGCGGGGAGGTTGGACTGCTGTCGGGAAGAGCGGGGAGGTTGCCCGGGTCAAGAGTCAGTTCCGCTGACGGAGTGTGTGGTTGGATAGGAACTGATTCTAGTGGCGGCGCGGACAGAGCACTGATAGATATGATAGGAGAGTCGCCTACACTGTGTACCGCACTTGAGGTTGGTTGACCTAGCCTCAATTCCAGTGGTGATGACAGATTGCTGATAGGTAGAGGGGGAAGCTCATCCAAACTCAGTATTGGCCTTTGAAGGGACCGAAGAGCCGTAGACTTAGGCGTGAATACCGGTGAGGATGGGCTACTAGCAGGAAGTGCAGGCAGGTCATCCAGATCAGGTATTGGTCCGGATGGTGGGGTGCGCCCTCGTACGCATTCTAGGGGTGGAGCGCTAAGGGGAATAGGGAGGCCACCCAGGCTTAACGTTAGCGCTGATGGTGGGTTATCAAGACTGCGAACTGCTTCTGACCGTAACTGAGTAGATTGCGGTTCGGGGTGTGGCGAGGATGGTATACTGATAGGGAGCGCAGGTAGGTCGCTTAGGTCAAGTGTCGGCTCTGGCGGAGGTCGAACGGGTTCCGGCTCTGAGGATGGCCTGCCGGTGGGAAGTGTGGGAAGGTCGTTTGAGTCGGGCGCTGCCGCTAGTGTTAGGGGGTGGGTTTGAATATCCTTAGGAGAAGGTAGGTCGCTGAGGAAGGGCGTTGTAACGCCATGGAGGCTAGGAATTGGCCTAGATGGTAATATAATAGATTTTAATCCTGGCGAGGATGGGCCGTTGACCGAAAGTGGTGGAAGGTTATCTGGAAAAGGTGCTGGTTCAGACGGTAATTGAATGTGTTTTGGCCCTGGCGAAGACGGGTTGCTATCTGGGAGCGGCGGTAGGTCATCCAAAACAGGTGCCGGCTCAGGTGGCAATGGAGTGGGTTTTAATCCCGGCGAAGAAGGACTGCTATCTGGGAGCGGCGGTAGGTCATCCAAAACGAGTGCCGGCTTAGATGGTAATTGAGTGGATTTTAATCCCGGCGAAGATGGACCACTATCTGGGAGCGGTGGCAGATCATCCAGAGTGAGTGCTGGGTCAAAGGGTGATTGAATGGACTTCAACCCTGGGGAAGACGAATTGCTGAATGGAAGTTGCGGTAAGTTTTCCAAACTTGATGTCGGCTCAGGCAACAATTGAATGAATTTTGATTCTGGTGAGGATGGACTACTGGCTGGAAGGGGTGGTAGGTCATCTAAACGAGGAACTGACTCTGACGGTAATCGAATGGATTTTAATTCAGGCGACGGTGGGTTGCTAGTCGGAAGAGGTGGTAGGTCATCTAAGCAAGGAGCTGAATCTGACAGCAATTGAATGGATTCCGGTTCTGGAGAAGGCGGGCTGCTAGCCGGAAGCGGCGGCAGGCTATCCATACAAGGTGCTGGATAAGTCGGTAGGGGGTGTGGTAGGATAGACTCGGGTGGCGGAGAGGAAGGTGTGCTTAGGGGCAGCGCAGGTAGGCCGATTGGGTTAAAGCTCAGCTCCGGAGTTACTGGGCATATATGAGCAATTCCCGTTACCGGCAAGGGAGGATGGTTGACTAGAAGCGCAGGCTCCAGTGCCGGTGGTGTACCGCCGGTAGGGAGTATTGGGGGTCCATCCAATCTACGTGCTGGAACTGGCGGAGGAGAGGGCGATTGAGGTCGAAGTGGAACTGAGGAAGGAAGGTCGAACAAAGGTAAAGAACTAATTTGAACAGATTGCGGTAATGGCTTGGGAGGGGGGGTGATAGGAATCCGAGAAGTGCTATTGGAATCGGCGGCGGAAGGGTCATTAATAGGTGTGAAAACGTCTTTCGAACTGAATGGGGGTGTGTGAGAAGGGACAACTTTTTCTAGGGGGGGGGGGGATATCGGAAAGGCAGCGGCAGCAGCAGCGGTAGCAGCCACTACTGCAGGGAGGTCGTTGCCAGTGTCTCTGTTTGCTGTTGCTACCTCCGCTATTGGACTTAGTGCCCGCGAAGTGGGAGCACCCCACGAGACACGCCGTTGCGAAGGTGTGGGGATATCTGCCACTGCACCAGTAGCTGCTTCGGATTTCTCTCTCAGCGATACACCATCACTACCTCCGCGTTTCTCGGCAGCGATCATAAAATTGCTAGTATCTGTAAGAGGCAGAGCCTTGGGTGAGTGAGCAAAGACGCTGAATACTACAGATGACGACGACATACCCGAGGAGGGTGGCATATGTACCTTGGAGTATTGGTCTTGGGTTATCCTACCTGATTCTGCTGCGGTGCTCACGCTGCCTTCTCTGCTGCTCTTCCGCTTATCCTTCTTGTCTCGCGATTTCCTTGACGAAGCTGTTGTCGTTACACTACGACTCTCGGGGTAGTCTTTCGTGCTACCGGTGGAACTGACGGTTGTCTCAACAGTGGATTCCGTATCGCCATAGCCGATAATGTCGCTTTCTGAGTGGTCGGATTTCGTTTTGGGGGGGGCCCGTCGCGTTTCTTGCACAATGTAGTTGCCGTTGTTCGGAGAGGGCGGGATGTCTCTGGGTTCCTGGCTGCCGCTGCTAATACTATCCCGTTTTGACCTCTTGGATTTTTTAGCCTTTACTCTCGTGTCGTCATGGTAGCTCTCTGGCTCCGCGATAATGGGCCCATCAAGGGTACGGGGGATAGTGTCGACAGGCTGTTTGGAAGATTTCTCTGAGACCGACTGTCGTTTCGCTTCTTTGTCTTTCGCCCTCTGTTCCTTTTTGCTTAGTTTCCGTTTGGGTTTTGATTCGGGTTCAACATATTGGCCAGGCAACTTCTGCTCCTTGTGTTCGACGTCCTCGTCTTCGGCATCGCTGTCGGTTGACCCCCTTCGGTAGGAGGTCACTACCGCCCTTGAGGGTTCAACAGGCTGATATGAATGAGAGTCGGCAGCAGTTTTCCTATAAGAGGTATATTCCTCTTCAGATCCAGGCGGAGATTCGCGCCGATAATAGGATGAATCTCCGATCACGATAGCAGGATCAAAACCAGATTCTTGGAGACCCCTGGCCAAAGTCGTAGCAAACTCAATATCCTCTCCATATGATCCCGGCATCTGGCTAGCTTCCTTCTCCTCTACGCGAGGAGTTGCGGATTCTTTCACCGATTCAGTCGAGACTTTTGAAGATTGCCGCTTGGCGGGCTTGCCCGCTTTTGGGGTGTCGGGTTTCCCCATTTTCTCCGGTTTCGGGGGATCAGTTACAGCGGCCCCTCGTTTTTCCGGTTTTGGGGAGTCGACTATGACCGTCTCTCGCTTTTCAATTTTTGGGGGACTGACTATGGCCGTCTCGCGAGCGTTCGGGGATCCTTTAGTGGGACGCTGCTTTGTTTCTGGCTCTCTTTGACTGGCTTTGGATACCGACGGCTGGTTTTTGACTTCAGTGGGTTCGATCGGAGGCACATCGGAAGGGGGTATCACAGGAGCTAGGACAGGTGTCATGGCAGGGGTGCCAGGTACGGAAACGGGTCCTCTCGGAAAGCCTCCAGCAACACTTCCAGGCGGTGTGGGATGGATTAGATTCAGATCTGGAACAGGCCAGGGAAGGGGCATATAAGAGTCGTCCATTTCGTCTTTAGTGTTGAAACTATAGCCCGGAGAATACGGTGGCTCTCTGGGTGCCGTCATCACGATCTCTGGTGCGTGATAGACTTGCGTGTCGCTTGGTTGGACTATATCCTTAGAATATGCCGTTGGATCGCGATATCCACGATGTTCGAGGCCATCATAATGGCCTTCCCATTCGGTGGGCGTTGAGTCCGGTTTGCCTTTCATTTTCTCAAGGAGCTCAGGGGGAGCAACGTACACGACGACTGGTTCGTCTTTCTGTTTGTACTTGTCGAGAACGGAGGGCACATTACTATAATCGTCGTTTGACCGGTCAGCAATGACTTTAGCCGCTGCCTTTCGGACAATATCAGTCTGACGGTCAGTCTGGGAGTCGTTTCTGGGGCGCGAGTTGCGGTCGGATCTGTCGACTGCCTTTTGGCGTTGATCCCGGTCTCGATCGTCTTTCGCTTCGCGCTGCTTTTCGGTCCGCGATGTGGCACTCCCAGCCGCAACCATGCCTACGGTGGCTCCAATTGCACCAGTAATGGCGGGGGCAACCCAGTCCCCTGAGCTTCTCTTCTCTCTAGTTGCCCTTTCAAGTTCGCGTTCTCGAAGACGCTTCTCCCGTTCAACATCTTCTTCTCGTTGTTTTCTCCTAATGTCTCTCTCTACCTGCTCCCTCTTAAGTCGCTCATCTTCTGCAGAAGCACGGATTTGTCGCTGCTCCTGAGCTCTTATACGTTCTGTCTCTTCCCTCTCCACTTTGTTGCGTTCTGCTGCTAGGGCACGTGCTCGGGCTTGTTCTTGTAGCCTCAGGCGTTCCCTCTCTTCATTTTCAAGTCTAATCTTCTCTTGCTCGTAGCGGGCACGATCCCCGGCCGCTTCAGTTTGTTCTAGAGAATCACGGCTTCCCGACCTGCGATCGGGGCCTCTTTTATCACGACTTTGCCTTTCGGTCTGCTCTTGCGTTAACTTAAAACGGACCCCTGTCGTTGGATCTCGAGCCTCACGCACTGAGGTTGAAGATGCTAGAGGCTTCACCGTGACGATTGTAGGGGACGACATACGTCTTGCAGGTGATGTCGGAATTCGTCTTTCCTCGCCCCTGGTGATGAATGAGTCGTCTTTCACTTGGTACTGGAAGGGATCAGTGGGAGGGCGTTTCTGCGGAGTGGGGACGTCTACTTTGTCCTGCCGAGGAACGAAATCTTGCCGCTGTTGCTGAATAGGAGGAATACTGGAGAATACCGGAGGCCCCGACGGAGTAATATAAGCTGGCGGATTGGGCGCACTCTGGGTATGGTAAACAGGTGGCGGAGCCCCTTGGCTAGAGTAGAGGGCTTGTGATACAGGAGTAAATGGCTTGGGTTGTTGAATGGTGATCGACGTAGATCGAGAGGTGAGGATGGGTTGCGATTGCGAAGAGGATACCGATCCGTGCGCAGTGGCATCGTATGTCGCAGGATCAGGGGTAGAGATGGGGTGAACCTTTTGAAGATCGTTTTGGACGCTGCCCAACGCCTCCCCCCGGCCACTAACTGCAAAAGCGGCTCCCGCGGCTGTCCCCACGGCAGCTCCAGCGGTAGCACCTAACAAGCTTCCAGTCGATGAAGCAGGGAAAGGGGCTCCATGACTGATGGAGCCCGGTCGGTGATCACCACCACTAGATTTCCTCTTTTTCGAGTGCTTTTTGCCAATCCAAGGCCAAAGCCAGTTTCCTGTGTCCGAAGAGCTATCAGATCTTAGAGAGTCTTGGCTTTTCCGGCTAATTGTGCTCCTGCTACCAGCGAAAGAGCCAAATGCGAGACCCGAGTCGCTGCTTGAGTCATCTTCAGATTGCCACTCGTCCTCCGAAGGGGAGGATGATGAAGACGAGTGTCTTGATGAGTGCTGACGGCGACTACTATCCTTTCTCCCTACATTTTCAGATCGTCCCTTGCGCTTCTTATCGCGATTACTCTTCACCACTTCATTGGCAATCAAAACCGCAGCGGCAGATCCAAGGCCTGCTGTCACAGCATTGGGTCCTCGGCGATCCCTTCCCTTCGCTGATTCTGACGTTCGTCTATGTCGGCGGTCAGAGCCGTAACCATAAAAAAGGCCCGAATCCGAAGATGAAGAGGAGGAGTTTCCAAAGTTGAAGAAGCCCCTCTTCTTCGTTCGGACCCGGTGCTCTTTCCCCGACCGAGAAGAAAAGAAGCCCCCAAATATTGACCCAGTCGAGCTACGGTTGGCGTTTGATGTGGACCCGCGAGATTGGGGAGAATATCGCCCGCTACTTCGCCTCCGAGGTCGGACAAATTCGCCCCTAGGTGAGTTGCTTCCAGACCGGTGGTGTTTGGAATGGGAAGATGTAACAGCAGATCCAGCGCTAGCGCTAATGACAGACTCTCGCCGACGATGTCGGTCTCTTGATCTCGATCTCGATCTTGACCCCGACCGACGATGCCTATGCTTTGGCTTATTAGGATCAACGACCGTAGTAACAGTGCCGCCAAATAACCCGCTGTGAGTTTCCTTCTTGTAAACGCGCCCATCTCCGGTAATCCCTATCTCCTTCCGATCCCGCGAGCGGCTTCGACGCCTTGATCTTGCCGGAGAGTGCGCAGACGACCCGAGAAGCGCTCCCGCAATGAGACCACCTGTAGAGCTTGTGGAATGGCCGGTTGGGCGGTGGCTAGACCGGTGCCCAGAGTGATGGGGTATACGATCCCGGCTTCGTGACCGCGACCGCGACCGTGACCGTGAAACCATACCGTATAGGCTTTTCTGATCTGGAGAACGGCTTCTCTTCCTTCGAAAGAATGACCACCTCGAGGAACCCGTAGATCTGCTAGACCGTACGCTATAGTTGTCGCTGAATTCGCGACTCTGCCCAAACAGGGATTTTCCAAGTTTTGAAAGGCCGTAAACGCCAAGACCAGCTGCAATCAAAGACTTCTTGCCTCGGGTTCTATGACGGTGGCCTGCAGTATTGTCTGACGAGGAGTATCTGCTATCCTTGTCGATTCTAGAGCTACTACCGTACCTTTCGCTCACCAATCGCTCATTCGACCCACGTCGACGAGAGTGGTAATGATGCCTTCTAGGGGCATCTCGGGGAGTGGAACCGGCTTCAAAACAATATTTGCAGACCCCGATGGCTTCGGTGTATTGTTCAAATTTTGCAACGCCTTCGGGATCCTTCCAAAAATCGACCAATCTACCAACAGCGCCATGGCGTCGCGGTGGATATAGCGAGAGGGCTCCGCCACCACTAGTGTTCACAGAGTGCGAGGAACCGGCAATGACATGGTGTTCAGCGGATTGGTTATGATGGCCTTGGTGATGTTGGTGGGCTAGGGCGGCGGTGCCTATTGCCGCGGCTCCGGCTAGATATAAACCTGTGTTTGAGTTAGAAGAGTGCTTACCATTTTTAGGGGGCCTGATAGAGGCAGAAGGTGTCGACGAGGCTGAGATATAATTAGATGGAGCCGTAGATATAGCTGGCTGGGGGTTATAGGGGCTGGATCCATGTTGATGCTGCTGCTGCGACGACGACCCGCTGTGGCCTGCTAAATAACCTACAGTAGCGCCGGCCGCCACAGCCCCGAGGGTCGGGACAGCTGCAGAGGCAAAGTGGTGCCCTGTTCCGGGAGTCGGCGCCGATGCTGGTGGATAATCACCAGAAAATACTGTTGATGCTGGAACAGGAGGTGGGGGATATGTGTTTGAGGGAGGTGCAGACGAATATCCAGTAGAACTCGGCACAGGAGGCGGTGGATACCCGGAAGTGGCGATACTAGGTGGGTTGGATCCTTGCTGGTAGAACGATGTGCTGCCGCTAGAGGAACCGCTTCCCGCTACCGCTCCAGCCGTGTAACCAATAGCAGCACTACCGACTACAGCAGCGGCGGTAGAACCCGATAACTTGCTTGGCTTCTCAGGCTTAGAAGGCGCACCAGGGGGTTTGGTTGAAGAAACAGGTGGCTGCCCGCTCTCTCCGCTGAAATAATCAGCCGCAGCGCCCACACCCCCCGTCGCCGATGGCTCTATTGGTGGTGCAGCCATACTAGAGGCAGGCTGAAGGTGCGGCTCAGCGCCGACAATGACTGACGGGGGCTTGGGCCGAACCCCGGGCTGGTCTAGGACTGACTGTCCTTGATCCCCATAGTAGTCAGCAGCCAATCCCGGTCCTCCTTCACTCACGCTCAACGGCGGGCGAAACGGAGCAGTGCTTTGGTTTGGAATTTGGCCGGGAAATAGGTCGGGGACTTTAGAGGGGAGCTGTGGTGCCACGACGCCTGGTGGATTGAACCCTGAGCCTTGGGGCCCGGCAGCATCGTATTGGCCTGGAAACGGACTGAAGTTCTGACCTCCAACCTGGGCACTGAAGGTTCCCGAAACTTGTGCAGAGCTGCTGTCCCCATTAGGAGGACCAGCTCTGTTGGCCCCTTGGTCCCTTCCGCCTCGGTCCGGGTCTCTACTCATTTCACCCCGTCCCTCCTCCCTACCCCGCGTAACTGAGCTCGACCCCGTTCCTGTGCCTCCCCTATCTCGCCTCTTGCCATCTCGTTCATAATCCCGTACCCTGTCTCTACTCCTAGAACGTGTTCGCTTGCTGTCTCGCCGGTCTCGGCTCCTGGAGCGATCTCTATCTTTCTTGCTGTCCCGCCGGTCCCGATCCCGGTCCCGATTCTTGGAATGGTCTCCGTCTTTCTTGCTGTCTCCTCTCCTGCTGGCCCGTTCGTCTCCGTTTCCGCGATCGCGCCGCCTCTCTGGGTCCTTCGACGACCGATCCTTTCCGGATTTACCGCTCGACATGCTATCAACTCTTGCTGATTCTCGGGGTTGAAAGCTGTCGGAATCCTTTCTCCTCTCCCGTTCTGGATCAAATTCTTGGACACGACCTCGATCGTCTCTTCCCACAGTGCTGCTTAGAGTCGATGCGTAGGAGGTCGAGGTAGGAATGTAAACCCGCTCGGAGCGATCACGGTCGTCACCCCGTGTCGCCGAAGACGGTTTCCGTCCTGAAGATGATGTGACTATCGACTCTGCACGCCGACGGGAGCTGGGAGAGACAGGCTCATCGTCCCAGCGATCGTCGGATTTGCGGTCATCCAAGGCTTTCGTCAGTCTGTTCCACATTGACGGACTGACGATGGTGTGGGGAGCTCGGGTTAATCAATTATCCTAACGCTGCGTTGCAATGGGAATCGTGAAAAACTGACGCGACCGAGTGTGGAGCGTGTTTGTTGTGCTTACGGAAACTGAGTTGCGTGTGAAGAGGCTGAGAGAGGCGAGGAGGCGACTGGGTTAACCGCTGCTTAGTGCTGCCAACCGCCAGCACTCACCTGGAAAATCTCCGAAGCGACTTTACGTCGAAATCAAATGGAAAAGGAGCACTGGTATCACAATATAGCGAATTCGTCAAGTCATTAAGCAAGCGTGATAAGAGAGAGATGGAAAGCGGGTGTGGGCAGGAAAAGGTGATGATGAGGTATATCGATGAAGTTGTGTCGGTGTCGGTCTCGAAGCACGCAGTAGTTACGTCTCTAGCCACTGTATGTACGGGACTTCTAGTAGAACATGGGGCCTTGTTCCTCCACATTCACTCGCCACTACCCAGTTGCAATCTGCACTAACTACTGAACAACCCCGTACCACACCATCAGTTGGGGGGCTGTTTGTGTGAGATCAGCTCAGCAGGGATCGCAACATGCAGATGACTAGACTCTGCTGCAGCGGGAGATTGGCCAATCAGCACCTGACATCCACGCTTTCGGGCGCGCTCGCAGTAATCCTGAGCACGAGCATCTATGGGGATGGCCTGGTGGCTAATGAAAAACAATTAGGGCAAGCTGATGGATGTGGGACGGTCCAATGTGAACGTCGTCGTGACTGCACACGGCTGCATTGAGGTGCGGGTGAGGCCGCTTTAACAACTCTCGCTGGCCAAGCAGACGACCACGGGCGCAGCCCAGGACGATTCCGAGCAGTTGGTCCCGCACTAGCCAGTCATGCCATAGCTAACTCTCCCTGAACTGATCAACAGAAGCGTTTCCGCCGCTGGTTTCGGTCGGAGGAATGCCAGATCCCAAGTATCCCGTCCTCTCAGCGACGGGACAGCCCACCTCGTTCGCCGAAGCGACCGCTGTCCGGCAGATCGACTCGCACACTTACTCGGCCTTCTTTCAGGACGACTGGTCGGTTGGGAATGGTGAGTCTCGGGCATCTAGGCTGTCTAGCCAACGGCGGTGCTGACCGGTTTGGCTTTCGTTCCCGTAGTGCCACATGGAGGTCTTGTAACCTCCACCTTCTTACAAGCCACTTCGAGGCATTTCGCCACAACACTGAGAGCACAAGGCCAGCCTCACACCATAATAGCACATCTCGACTTCTTTCGGCGCACCCAGGCAGGCCCTGCAAAGCTGGTTGTCAAAGATCTCAAGCTCGGTAGACAAACCAGCGTCATCCACATCACCCTCATCCAGAACGACCAGGAAGAGGTCACCGGAACGTTGACGAATTCAAATATTAACGCGGAGTCCGGGCTCTCACTCGACACGGAATACAGCCTTCACCCTCCCCCGGTGCCAGTGGATTTGTCCAAACTAAGAGGTGACACGGACCCAAATTGGGAACTGCTTGATACGACCGCTCGACCCGGATTCCGCAAGGTATTTACGAAGGCTACAGCCTGGCTACCTCGACAGGGCCAGCACCACCATAGCCTTGCTGACGAATGGATCGTCTTTTCGAGTGGTGAGAGGTTTACGAACGAGAGTTTGGGATTTGTAAGGCTCCTACGCTTAAACTTACTGCGCCCCCTCAAGCTTTGTTGACCATTTGCTTTTATCCACAAGGTCTGTGACATATGGCCCCCTCCCATTGAAGCCTACCGCCCACAAAACGCCCACCGCACCAAAGGCGGGAAACCCTCCAAAACTCCCCTTGACAGCAACGGCACGCCATACTGGTATCCGACACTCGCGTTGAACCTTGATATCAAGAAAGCATTGCCCACGGAGGGCGCGGAATTCCTATTTGTGCGGGTGCGCACGAAGAAGGTACTAAACGGTAGGTTTGACTTGGAGGTTGTAATAATGGATGAGGCAGGGGATGTAGTGGCGTTGAGCCACCAGGTCTGTTTGATTTTAGGAGTGCAAAGGAATATCGCCGGTAGGGCGGAGAGGGGAAGGCTATAGATGGGTGGGCAGCTAGACCAGGACCGCCATAGCGTTGTGGATTCAGAAATAGCGAATGAATTCGTCGTATTTCCTAGTATAACCTTTAGCTTTTTCGTCTTATATATGTACTCTTCTGCCATGTCACCACTACCACCAACACTCACACGCAACAGAAATAAATCAACATGCAATCCCCCCCCCCCCCCATACGTTTACAATCTATAACTTATGAATTTCTATTTCTTATAGCTAGCTTTCACCAATAAAAAAGGGGGAAAAAAGGTAAACCTCACTCACTCACTCTCGCCATTATCAGCAAAAACAACCAAAATAGAACAAACTTTTATCAACGACAAAGAATAAAAATCTTTTTGAACCCAGGGCGGCTGCAATCGTCACGTTACCCCCAACACCGCGCATTACCGTTATCGTTATTGTTATTATTAATTCTACTATCGGCTATTATCTTTTGTTCCGCGATAAATCCCCTATATTTTGTGTTTAATTACAGATATCTTTTATTATCCTCTAGCATTTACTCTGATGTAGCGAATGGTATAGGGATAGCATTGTGTGGTTGAGTATTTTTTTTATTTTATTATTATTTTTATTTTTATTTTATTTTTTAATATTTATTTTCTCTAGTAAAGAAAAACCTTTTTTAATTTTTTTTGGGCTCTTTTCTCTGGGCGTTAAGAGCGGCGCCGCGATGCAGCAAGGGTGCGGATACGAGGTTGCTGTCCCTGCACTCTAATGAGAGCTTCGCCACAACCTAATAATTTGATGAGAAATGATATGGTCCGCACCCTGGCTTGATGCAATGGGTTTGCCAAGAATGATAAAGGTTGAAATGGGTCCTGGCGGGAGAGAAGGCTGCCTCCACGGCTTCTTATACACAACAACGCGCCGACGATTGGCGTCCTAGAGCAGTCACTACGAGCCCCTCTGTTTTGCTAGACTCGCAATCCACCCAGACTAGCATAACTGGCCGATTCAGAGGGGACTGGATCATCTGTTCAAAATGTTGACTATTGCGCAAGTCTCCGGTATCATTGCGGCGGCGGCGATAATAGGCACGTTCACCCCCGCCATTTCTTGGGCTTTTCGCGCTTGCTAACCATACCGTGAAGTTCAATATGTGCTGCCCGCCGCGTTGGTTGTGATCTTGGTCAAGTGTGTCGGAACGATAAACACTGCTGCGACATGGTCCCGTTCCCCGCCCTCTCGCTGTGGGGAGAAGAGGTCTAATGTGCTTGCATACCCAGGTCCGTTGTGAATCGCATAATCTCTATGTCCGTCTGGCCACAACTTTTTCGCGCAGACGCAGTGAGGACTCGCCATGTCGGACTTCCAACCAGTATTATCAGCATGACTTCGGCGGCCAGTGCGGGCTTGTTGGTTCTGGCTGGCGTGCTCGCGCCTCTTGGACTGTACGAAACGATTGTGCCAGGCGAGCCGGAGTCTGTCGAGTTTGAATATGTCAAAGACCCGGGTCCATGGGGTAGGGTTACGATGCCCCGGCCGAACCTCAAGTATTCTCGGCTCTGCGAATATGGTTCGATCCTCAACTGTCCAGGCCAGTATCAAGGCGTCTACATGAACGAAACATCCCCAGGAATATATCAAAGCGTGGAGACCGACGAGACATCTACCGTTAATTCAACCATCCCCCGAAACTACACTGCTATGTTTACCAGCGCGACTTCTGATAAAGGAAATACTGTGTCTGGACTCTTTGACATTCAGTATCGTCGTTGGAAGATACGCCGCTGGGGGCCCCATGACAAAGGTCAACCTTACGTGCAGGGCGATTTCCGCTATATCGAAAATCTGATCATGCAAGAAACAGCGCCTCTCCTCAAGGAAGGACTCATTATCGATATGACAGGGGACCCAGGAATTGGGTTCAGAAATCACACGATCCCAATTGGGCTGGAGCATGGCGGAACCTGGAGTGAGGACATTACTTGGATCGAGCCGGTAACACAATGCGTCGACACGAAACTATCTATTGAACTCCGGGTCGAGGATACTGTGGACGAGTCAACAGATATAAATACATTCTCCATAGTCGACAGAGGTGCCTTCGTTGGCTTAGATCACACCGTTCTCGAGTCAGCGCCTTGGTTAGATAATCAGACCCTTGATCTATTTGGTCGCGCACAGAAAGCTGCCCGTATGCACAACGTCCTGGTTGCTTATAGTCTTAACGTTTCTCTTCCGCTCAACTCGGCGACAAAAACCCTTCCGAAGTTCCAAGTGGAAGGAACTGATTATGGTATGTTTGGTATCGAATTTGACACGATTGTATTACAGAAAATTGACGGTCTTGACGCTCCCGATGTACTACCGCCGGAAATACCAGAGTATTCTGTGGGGAATAGATCTATTCCAACGGGAAATACATCTGTTCCCGGGGTGCCTAATTTTGTAAATTATTATCCTAACAACACAGTGAAACTTCTGGCGCTGAATTATTCTGCTATTAGTATGATTTCCCCCTCCTATTGTCAACCAAGGCCAATCAAGAGCTAACTTATGTAGCCCAAATATGTAGAGGGTACTATGAAGTGTCGGGCACTGATATCGATAGGAGGGCTAACAACATCACCTACCCGGCTGTGCAATGTGGATACCTCCTCACTAACCTTTCGGAATCGGGGGGTTCTGGAGTTAAAATCCAGCAAAGGGACCTGTACGTATGTGCATCGGCCATAAGGGCGGGCATCAAAACAGTTGATTTCCGATACAACGGCACTGGAGGCTTCTTTCAGAATCTAGAGGTGTCGCGAATCAAGGACAAGGTTTATCCCAACGAGGAATCGAAACCGCTATGGGCCGTGGAACACAGTTATAACAAAAGGATGCGGCTTGACCCACTATGGGGCGTGGTTGACCAGCGCTACGAGAAGACGGACGGGTTTTATTCTCTTCGAGCAGAGAAACTGTGGCTTCCTGCTAGTCCCAATTCGGCGTTCAGCTTTGGTGAAACAGGCCCTGATGCTTTGGCCGCCGCCTCGGGGTTAGTAGGGCGGTTAGGAGCCCTATACTCAGGCTCAACAACCGACGAACGCGACTACACTGGGAAATATGAATACACCTTATTTGAGCGCTTTCAGAAACTGTCCACGGGCGAAGCCGGGGCCTCGCGGATCCCCAGTCTGATTTTGACCGACGGACTTGCCGGCAGTTTGGTGGGAACAAAGACGTCCATTTCCAGCAAATATGTTTCATGGCCGGCCAGCTTGGCCGTCGATGACACGGCCCGCGGGGTTCCCCGAGCGAAGGTAGTAAGGTACAAGCGCGTTATTCGTTACGACATCCGCTATGCCGTCCCGGGAATTGTGGTTCTTACTCTGTTCCTTGTGGCTCTCGTTGGAGCTAGTTTTGCTCTTCTTTCGTCTCGCTCGCTCATCCGTACGATGCAGAATATGTTCAACCAGACCAGCGCGGGCCGTCTTGCAACCAACATACTTTTGCCGGATCGAAGCAAACCAAAACAACCGTCTTGCACATGGGTGCGGGGAGATGGAGGGCTCAAGGTCAGCTTTGGCCGTATCAGCGGACCAGAGGAGGACCATTTCTGCAAGGTAGTTGTTGCTGAGCCCGAGTCGGAGGGGGGGGAGGGTGGTGAGGGTGGTGGTAGTGGTGGTCACGTCTCAATTTCAGAAAGCCCAATGAAATAAATCCAACAGTACATGATGCCACCACCACCATCACCTGAAGGGGAAATAAATAGCTTTGCGACGGATTAAAGTTTTTATCCTTTTTTTTTTTTTTTAAAAAAAAAATAATAATTAAATAACAAATTAAAGAAATCCACTTCCCCTTCCCCGCCCCCTCCCCTCGAAAATCGCAGGTGCGAAACAAAATAAAGGGGGTGCCAAAAAGGTGGGGCTTCTCCGTCTTTCTTTCTTTCTATCCCTACCACCTAAGACAATAAACAATAAACAACAAAAACCAGCCCTAACCTCGCAAACCAACCAACCAACCAACCAACCAACCAACCAACCAACCAACCAACCAACCAGCAAAACCAACCAACCGACCAACACAAAAACGAAAAACTTTGCCAATTTTTTTTTTTTTTTTTTTTTTTTTTTTCAAAATTTCGTTTGAAAAGAAACCTCTCTACTCGCGCTCTTAGTCCCATTTCGTCCAATTCCCCCAAGAAACATATAAAAAAAAAAGAAAAAAAAAAAAAGAAACAGAAACAAGCAGGACAAACGAGGCAGATTCCAGGGCTCTCTCTCTCTCTCTCTCCTTGGTGGGGGGCTGCGCATGGGGTAGGAAAAGAAAAAAGAAAAGGGCTTGGCAACGGGCAAACCCCCTAACTCTCTACTTTCTTCTCTTGTCCACTTGACTCTACTCTACTGGGATTACTGCTGCTATGTACATACATACCTGCTGTATCTATCTGTCTATCTATCTATCCTTACTTACGCCTCACTTTCTTTCTTTCTTTCTTTTTTTTATTTTTTTTTATTCTTTCGCTTTCCCCTTTTTCCAACTTGTCCCGGGCCGTGCCAATGACACCTGCTTGTTTCGACGACCGGTGTAGGGGGCGGGATACGAGAACCCCACACACATTATATACGTTGCATACCCACAGTACCCCACACACACACACACACACACACACATTTAAAAAAAAAAAAAAAAAAAGACTCTAAAAACCCAAAAATTTGGACTTTTTTTTTGGCTTTTTTTTTTTTTTATAGAGTGGGGGGAGAAGATATGACGGACGGGTGGTTTGGGGGGGGATTTTTTTTTTTTTTTTCTTACACTGGGGGTTTAATTTTTAATTTTTTTAATTTTTTAATTTTTTATTTCCCTCCCCCCCCTAAAAAGTGCTTTCCATTGTTCGTTCGTTCGTTGTGTGTTTTTTGTTGTGGATGGTTTGTCTATGGAAATTTTGGTTTTTTTTATTAATTTTATGCATTGGATTGCGTTGGGTGGTTTGTTTAATAGCAAACAAAGCCATGGGGAAAAAAACGGGCAAGTTTGTTATTTGCCCCGGTTTCAAAAAAACGCCTTTCTCGCCGCCCTTACCCCTTCCATCCCTTTCCATCCCTTCCAGCCCCCAACCCGCCCAAAAAATATATATATCTCTTTTTGAATTACTTGGTAAATTTAATTTTTTTTTTTTAAAAAAAAAAAAGAAAAGAAAAAGAAAAAGTAGCAAATTATTCGTAGAGAAATATTATTTATTAACAATTAAATTTTTTTTTTTTTAACTTTACTATGGTAGCCGGAGTAAGTAATGTTAGTTAGCGTGAACACGCAAAATTTGTATGTACCGCACTAACATTACTTATGCCTGTGACCGTAGTAGTTGTCTGCTGTAGACTTTTTTGAGCCCCCGGGCGACTGGCTAGAATTCTTGGCGCGGGTAGCTTACTTTACCTACATACCTCGCTGCCACTACTCCGTTTTTTCCCGTAGCATGTCGGCAACACGAACGAGAGCATTGCGCATACTACTCGCCGGCACCGATACCTTCCATAGTATGCATAGTATGCACCACGAACGAGAGCAATGACCATACTATCCACCGGCCCCGATACTCTCTCCACAGTAGCTTATTGGTTGGAGCAGAAGGGTCTTGGCATCAACGTCCTAACCAACCCAACCACGAACTCGGCGGCGCAACACACTATATTGGGTTGTTCTTGCTGCTGTACCTTTATCCTCATATTGCAGGATAATGCTTGCAGCCCGGCTATGGCCCGTAACACTACTATCTCGTCGCCTTTTTCTACATTACTATCTTCTTCTTCTTCTTCTTCGCCTTTGACCTTTTTCCCTCCATATCTAGGAAGAGGAGGTGCTTGCGAGCAAAAAAAAGCGGTTTTCCGTCGTACTATATTGCCGAGAACTTGAGCAGGCGGGGGAGACACACTTTCCGGTCAGTAAGAGCTTGCGTAGTGCTCTCTCTCTCTCTCTCTCTCTCTCTGTATGTTAACGCTGGTTGGTCGCATTCATGTGGCACGGTATTGAGAATAGGGCTGAGACCGCCACAAAATGTCTCATGGTTGTGGTACCCGAACCCCCTGAGCACTGCGGTCGGGCGGCTTGCGTGTAGAGGTAAATGCCTACCCCCCGTAGCTGCTGCGATCGAGAGAATCGACATTTGTGCTCTGACTTTGCTGTAGCTGCCGGCGCTGTGGATATAATAAGTGCGGGTGTGCTCCCTTTCCTAGTATATTTCTTCTGGTGGAGTCGCTCGCACAGTAGAATCAGTCCGTTCTCATTGGGTACTCTGTTAAGCCGATCCCTTAGAGTCTGCCGTGTGGTCTGTAGGCCACGGCTATCGCATTCTTGGACTTACGAGGCGGAGCATGGTTTGTAGACTGTGGCTGCCGCCTTCTTGCATCGGTAGGGATGTCTGTCTAACTTTCCTTCATAGCCTTCCTTGGATTTGGCGGTAGCAGAACCTATTAGACGCGCTAGTGGCCTGCTGGATGGGCTAGTGGTCGCACCAACAATTTCGGGCGGAGCGTAGCGTGCTGTTAATAGCCTTGCTCTATGCGTAGAAGTTCATAGAGGTGAGTTTTAGGGGCTTCACCGTAGCTGCAGCGATACGTTCTTTTGTAACGATGAGGATATCCATGCGGCAGTACCACTGGTAATGGGGTGGCAGTATCGGCGTAGGTACGGTTGACGTGGTTGCTTGGTCGCGGTATGCAGAGTCTCAATAGCTAGCCGGGCTTATATCCTGTTGGCTAGATAGCTAACGGATGTAGATTAACACGAGAATGAAAGCAATAGGGAACAAAGTACATGGCTGAGCTGACTCATGCATTGGCCATGTGTCATGCTACTTCGTCCTCGAGATGTTGGGTTGGGAAGTGGAGTAGGGGGTAGGCAGCAACAGCAGAACCTGTCTTTAATTTTGGTGGAGCTGAAGGTAGTGAGTGTGATCGCTAATGAAGGTGACAAAATATTGTGCTTTATCTAGTGATGTAGGTGTAACTGGTGTTGCTGGGGTGCGTGGGGTGAAGGAAATGTAAAGAGCAGTCACAGCGTAGTCACAATGCAAAAGAAACTAAGGGTTAGTGCCTACAGACGCGGAGAACAGATTAATTGACTTTATCTACTTAACTAGCTATCCTCCATGCTGCTTATATATATAGCTAGCCAGCTGGAGTTTCCATTGTATCTGTGCGAGACCAATACTCAGAGCGCTCACCACCGCGTACATACCTCGCGGTGCACCTATTGGATTACCCGATTAGGCTAATCCCGGTATCCACCGGAATGCTCCTCCAAACCTTGGGGGTTCAGCGGCGTTCCACAGTAGGTCTTCTCGGCGCGTTGGCGTTCCTCGATGCATCGGATTGTGCTGGGACTTTTTCACCTTCAGGCCAATTTCCGAACCGCGCGCTATGATGATAACGTAGCGCTAGGATGGCGATGAGGCATAGCACAAAGGTTTTTACAAATAAGTAGGGGTTGAATCTCGTGTGGTGATTCACTACGACCTTGGTATGATCCCCCCAAATGGTATTGGCTATTGGAGCACTTCTTCGCCTCAAACCTCTGGCTATTCCCTGGCGGTCCGGAGTACCTCTATAGCTAATGGCTCGTTGTGATGGGCAATCGTTGTTGTGCGGGATGGATTGGGGGGCACAGGGTTGTGGGTAGTATACCACTGGGAACGAGATAATTAAACTGACCTGTCAACCATTAACCGCTGACCACTTAAACTGCTAATCTAACCAGTTAAGTGCTTATTACACTGCCCCAAGGGAACCTTGTCAGCGCCTACTGGTGATGTTACATATTACCAGTACTCTCTCTATCAGAACCCAACAACTTAGATATAAAGCCTAATAGTATTCTGTGATGCCGTAGACTCCTGCTAGTTTCTAATACTCTGTATGGCACTGACGTGGCAGCAAAACATATTACAAACAATCGTCTTGTGCTCCAACTAACCCCCTCGTTACATGGTTTTTGGCGCTATCACTTGCGGCGCACCTAACAGTGTGGCTAGGGTGTTGGGGGTAGATAACGACCGACTTGAATTCTACTCTTGAAAACCAGCTGGGTTGTAGAGACGGCTGAAGGCTGTCCATTAGCATACGGGCCTCCGCTATGGCCTTCTGCTAGTTTCGCCTTCAGCGACTACCACGCCCAGACTTAGTGACGCTAAAGCGCCACTACAACACTAAGGTTTGAACTAGACATGCTGGGGACGGCACCAAGGAAAAAAAAAGTTAGATCGGACTGACCAAACAAAGCAAGGGGGGCTATGGAGCGGGGCTAAACTTACATCTTACAAAGTTTAACTCAAGAGTGTGTGGTATCAGGACTGCAAAATGGGATGAAACATTTTCGATTCTACCCATCTAGTCTAGTGACAATGTTATCGCCCTCTTCTCATTGATTTATCTCCCTTGCTGAGTGGAAGTGTGCCTTTTTGTGAGAGGTTATCGCCGAGTTTGAAGTTCCTACCTACTCCACGGATTAAGAGTTTTCCTTGAGTTTGAGTTCAACATTGTACATGGGTTGGGCTTACTATAGTAGTAACCTTGCCACCCACTTTCTCACGGCGAGGTAAGGGGATGTTAATTGAGACCACTGTTTCATGCGGGGGGGAAGGGGGGGGGGGGGCCTTGGGTTAAAGTTACTCGGCAACTTTGGCTTTGATGTACGGCTATCGTTGCTATTTAGTTATTGAGGATGGATGGAGCGCCTGTCCGAACGAGCGCAAGCGGCTATATCCATCTATATACGACCGCTTGTGTCTCGCTCGTCTTTGTTGTCTCTCGAGCGCTGGGCAGATGGACATTCTGTACTCTGCCTCCACTCCATGTTGGTGCTGTGCGGGGCATTGGAAACTGGCAGGAGTCTCTGGATAAGCATAGCGCAGAAGCATTGCAAAATGTTATTGGATTTTATAGCCGCTAGACTCTGGTAGCAAGTACTGGTGATATTATATGTCACCGCGGTATGCGCTGAGGAGGTTTACCCCCTGAGCTTGGCTTTAGAACAGTGTAGTGAGCACTCAGTCAACTATATAAGTAGTCTGAGTGTCCAGTGGTTGAATAGTCAATAGGTCGTTACAATTATCTCATTCTCAGTATTCCAGCATTTTTATCTTACACTCTGTGCTCTCAATCTGTTACATAACAGGTTCGCTCCGTAGACTACTACTTACACAACAACTAGGACTATAGTCGCGTGTTAGCAATGGCAGCCTTGCCGCAAGGCTTAGTTAAAAGTGAGGCTGATCATGTGGCGTATCTGGCTGCTCAGGTAATAGCAGACCACGAATCCGCACCTAGCGGCTTTTGGGAAGACGCCCTTCACCGCGAATTTAAACAGGAGGACGGGTTCTTTGTAAACTCCCAACAGCCACCCGCTCCTGGCAGTCTTAAGAGGGTCGATTTCATTGTGTCGAACTTGACTTTCAACCAACGAAAATCCCGCCTAATGTTTGTGGAAGCCAAGAGAGTGAGAAACGATACAGTTGGTCTCAAAGCCGGGCTAGAGAGGCAATTGGCAGACTACTGCATTGAATACCTCAACAGCCAGCAAGCGCGAGACGATGATGTACATTATGTTTATGCCATGGCTGTTGTTGGAACTCGCGGGAGGATCTTTGCCTGTAACATTGAGTCAGGGATGGATCACATGCCGAGATTTGGCCCAAATGATGGGACAGAGAACGACGGCTATTGGGATGCAATGGACGACGGGATCTGGGACACCACAATTAATCATATCAAGAGACTTCCTCCAGCAGGTTTCGCCCAGCAGTGATCCGCCGCGCTTCAGCGCTACTCCACTGCTGGCTGGCGAGGTGGGCGAGAGTGGTAGGAAAGCTCTCTATAGAAGAGAGGGTTTGATTTTATCTCGTTCTGAAGTGGGTTAGCTAGCTTGCAGGCTTGTGGAATTGGGTTGCTATTGAAATTGAAATTGCCGCATAGACATAGGAAGAATTCTACTCTCATTATAGTCTACTCTACCGTAATGTTGTGTAGGTGCTCAGCACCTAGGAATGAGTTGCTGTAGGTTGCAACTAGTGAGAACGTAATTCCTTTGAAATAGCAAGACGACGTTCTTGTTTTGGGCGGATTTTGCACTCTTTATCTAGGGTTTGCATGATCGCTCAAGATCCAGTGCTAAGCGACTGGCCTGATCCTCTCTCCAATCCGTCCACCATCACCGCCCACGACACCATGAGCATACGCAGCGGTGTATCGGGGGGACTCTGCGTCTTCTGCGGATTTTGTATCGCCAGCCCGGGCGAATCACGGTCGCGGTTTTGGGCTGAGGATGCCGATCTTACTTGGCTGGGTGAATTCCGCGCATGTAAACTCCGCTCTTGACCTGGTCTGGCCCCCCCCACTCCATAGGCTTTGGCTGACTGTGCGGTGACAAAGTGCGCGATCGCTACGAGGATTCCGATGGCGAAGTCTTTCTCACAGGCATAGGTGTATCTCAGAGGCAGCGCCTAGACGAACCGTGTGCTCCGTCAGACCGCCATGTGCGATATGACGATCCAGGGTATCAAGAGTGCCTGAGGGACAGATTTCGGACACGAACACGCTTGCCACGTCCTCGTAGGAACGAAAAGCTTGGGATCGGATATCAAATCCATGCTAGTTGCTGGGAACTCTTCCGCCGCTGGCACTTCCGCAGGATTGGGCGAGATCCGGGAGGGCCAGATCTCAAATGTTTGTTTGCGGTCCTTCAGTCAACATTATGGGGTCATGGTGGCAGCGACTGGGGGGGCACATATGGTGGGCTTTTTGACGAGAAAACTGGTATAGATTACGCAAAGCCACACCCGACTATCTCCTGAGGATTTTTCTAACGTTACACGGCTGGCTAACAAAGGGAGCTTTGATTTCGCCTCTATCCCCGAGGCCGTTGCAAATCCAATTGGTATTCCTGAGGTCGAAGAGATCATGGCTGGGGTTGAACCTGGCCATACGGAGGTGACGGACATAGAACTCCTCTTTAGCAGCCGACTGGGGAAACGGTCCCAGGGTTCGTGTGAGGCCCTGGACTCCCTTCCGGATGTACCTTTGCATATGGTCTTTGAGTATTTGCATGTGCGCGACATGCGGAATTTGTGGTTTGCCACCCGCTGCGTACCGGATTCCCTTCCTCAATCGTTCTGGAAGTCAAGATTCACATCTGAGTCGGACCTTGGCTTTGTATACGAGTCTGATGAAAAGTGGTTGGTAAGTGGCTTGGATTGGCGGACCATCTACGCCAGGGTTAAAGCACTCCTATCGGCGCCTAGGGCCAGCAGTAGAATGCGCAACCGGAGGCGTATTCTTGGGATACTTGAGAAACTAGTGGGCCTGCTCCCCCTCTATGCAGAGAAGGAGCCAGAGGGCGATCCCATAAAACCGCAGCGTTTGGATTTCTTGAGCTTGGACTCGCATATTAATGTCCAGGCTTCGATGCTAGGTAGTGATGGGTTTCAGATGCACTGGCGACGATTTGGCTGGCCCGACAAAATCGAAGCCTTAACTGTATCAAGGATTTCGTTGGGTGGCAAGAAATACATAAGCGGCTTCCGCCTGAGCCCACTGCCTATAGGGATGGGTTATTTCCATGATTCCCTCTCCACGGAGGTTAATCTTCCCCAAGGTATCCATGACCGCATCCGGTATATTGGCTTCCATCTGGACCAGCTAGGCATTCGTGGTATCTACCTTGTTACTAGTGATAACAGAACTATTGATATTATCGACGTACCAGACAGGAGCGGCCTTTCATCGCAAGGCGTTCTACCAGCGCGAGGGGACCTAATTGGCACTTTCGACGTGAGAGAACACCCATCAGATGTTTGTAAGCGTGCTCATCTCACTGACGCGTCCGGCTTTTAGGCATTGAGGCTTACCTCGGTTGGATCATCAACGAGCACAGATATTCCGTTTTGCTGGCGCCCCTGTCAACCCCCGGACGGTATAGCATTAGATGCCAGCAAGCTCTTCTCTGGGTTGCGTCCCGTCGTGACTTGGAATATGGCATACAACCCTCTCTGTTACTGCCTTTTTGGCGGCGAATCAAGCTGCGGGGGATGTCAGCTGACTCGGATCAAGGGGTTTGTAGTAAAGGGGGAGAGGCTTGTAGGCATTGAACTTACCCATGCCACTGGTGAACGGCAGCAAATGGGTTCCCAGAACGGTAGTGAGATTATTTTCGACGTCCCCCGTGGCGAATACATCAGCGAAGTCCGCATTGCTCGCCCCCCGGTACCTGTATTAGGTCCTCGGATCACAGTACGTCTATCCTTTCCCCAAACCACCAAACCGCGTGAGCAGTAAGTTCATAAAATCCGGTAGGTCTGCACCAATAGTGGCCGATCGCGTTGTTTCAGCCAGAACCCTAGGGGTTATTTCGGCGAGGACGAACTCATACTAAAACCGAACGAGGGGGAGTATATTACTGGGTTCGTGTCTGGCCCCGGCGGCTTCCAGTTATTGAAATGTGTACGTCGGATCGCAGCTCCGCCCCCCTCCCCCCCTCATGCGATGCGAGTTAAGATTTTCCCCCACACTTTTAGTTTACTGATAGAGGTGTTTTTTACGCGACGTTGACAGGAAAACGGATCTCCAGTGGAGTATTTTCACAACTTTGGAATTCTCTGCCGGAAAAAGGCGACTTTAATCTAGGGGAGTGAGAAATTAGATAATATCTCGGTATACTGACAATGCACAAGACGAGAGAAAGTAAAAACGCGTTGCCCGCAGCTCAAAACCTAGTGTTCATTGTTCAGAGGGTTACAAACCAACTTCACCCCCCCCTAAATTTTGGAAGGGATAAAGTAACACTCCTCCTTATCACCCCTATTTTCCTCCCCCCTAACTACTTCCTTCCTAGAGGGTTTCCAGAATGGTATTTGTTGGAATCATAGCATAGAATTGATATGTCTTGATAGCTTGTAGAGTTCTAAGTTACAAGTTAACATGGGGCGCGAGAAAAAGACTTTTTTGCCCGTCAAGCACCCCAGGCCACAGCAAAAATGCCCAATGTAGTAGAACCCTGAGCTTTATATATATAATCTAAATCCAATCGATTCTACGTGTTTTTTTTTTTTTTTTTTTTTTTTTTCTGTGGGGCGTGTAGGATAGATTGAAATTTACATTATGTGTGTGTGTGTGTTGTGTGTGTGGGTGTGTGTGTAGTCTAGGAAACATATGAACTATATACTATATTCATCTGCCGGTCTTGATAACACGAGGATAACGAGAGAGAGAGAGAGAGAGAGGTCTCTCTCTTATAGACGACCCCCCCCCCCCTCTCTCTCTCTCTCTCTCTCTCATCAAAGAATATCTCTCGTCGCGCAGCTAAGCTGCTAGCGTTAGTCACATAGCAATAAAGAGATCTATTTCTAGCAGCAAGCAAGCTAGCTAGCTGATCTGATCTTGTTGGAGTTGGTACGGGTGGACGCACACGGAAGAAGGGCTACTTGATTGGAAGAAGAAGAAGTGATTTTATTGTGTATTCTAACTACGAAGGAAAACTATCTAAGACGTGATCATTGTGGGTCACGTGGACCCCTAACCGTGACAGATCTGGCATAAAGGAGTGATGATGTCTGCATGCCAATAATGCCCTCCGCGGGCGGATATTGGTTGGTTTCTTTCAACATGTGGCCTTTGTGATGATGGTAGAGCTTCCTCCCCCCCACCCCTTCTTCTTTAGCCTCATACGGTGCTATGAAAAAAAAAAAAAAAAAAAAAAAAGGGTTGGTTAAGCCCTAGGTGGCGATCGATCGTGGCTCCTGTATCCGGTATCTATCGGCGGTTTCCGTCAATTAATGGGCTGCTAACTAACCGGTGTCTATAGTAATAGTAATAAACTACACTTCTTGTTGATGGGGATGGGGCTTGCTGGTGGTGGTGCGTGAGGTGGAGGGGGGTTCGTGCAATTTGCTTTGGGTCTTTTTTGACGCACCGCGGCCTCGCTCCCCCCCTCTCCCACGAGAGCGGCATCCGGCTGCCCCTATTATGCCTTCGCGGCATCTCAGAGGGGCGAATGTCTTATTCGCGTGGATCTCACCTTATCAAGCAGGAATTGATTTAACATAGCGATCGATTATCTACTTGAATTCTCAACATTAAACTATCTAAATGCTATCGACGAAGTGGTGCGCATCGGGCTGAGACTGCGGCTACAAGCCGTTAACAACGAGCCTCGAGGCTCTAAATCGGGTTGTCAGTCTGATGGCCCATGTTTTGATATTTGGGTGGAGGATGACTTACTCCCTTATTTTCGACTCGTCTATACTGTAGGTCATAAGAAGACCTTCGTACACCGGTTTGAACTCATTGTAGAAGTAATTGACAAGCCCGGTTAGGTCTTCGATTGACCCTTCTCTCGAGCGTATCCAATTATTTAGCTCGAAGGATTTATTGCGGATCTCCACCATCGCGGAGAGGAATACCTTAATGACGTCGTAACCTTCATTGACGAATCTGGAAGCTATATCCACGACGTACTCAGCGAGTCGTAGAATACTTGCCGAAATGCAATGTGCATCTTGCCTTCTAACATCGAGGATAGATATTTGTGATTTCATCACTTTGAGGCTTGGAAGGATCGTATTGAGGAAGTTGCAGATACGTTGGTCGGCCATCCTGTGTGTAAATTAGACTTGCTCGGCTGTGCTGTGAGTTGCTCCTTAGTTGTGCTGTGGATCAGATTGCTTAGCTGTATTGCAGATTCGAAGTGCGGAGTAGTGAGTTGAGGGCTGGGAAGTCCTTGGGTTTAAATACTTGCCGTGTCGGTAGCGGTGTGGTGAGAAGTGTATCTTGAATGGGGATGTGCTTGGCTGGACAGTTTGGCAAGCGGTGTTACGGGGCCGGTGTCTGTGGATCGATAACACAACTCGGGTTTTGTTGGAAGTTGCGAGACTGATGGTTGACACGACGGAGCATAAATGCTCCGGCACAGTTTTTAGCGCGTGTGACTGTATATGAGGGCACCCACAAGATTCCATTTTCCTTCCTTAACACAACGACCCGCATTCTTAAGGCAACACAACCTTTTCAAGGACCTTCGGCAGTTCCCCCGTAGCACCTATAGAGATAGATCGGCGTATTTTCTACTCACCGGCTCTGTGCAGTGGGCAGCCTTACTGCCGCGCCATCAGAGTCACCACTGTGGCCACTCTCACCCTATATCGGCTGGGAGAGGCTGGGGGGGAAGGGGGGGCTTCCGTTCGGAATGTATCATCATAGTCTCCCTCGTTGGGGATCTAGTGGGAAGTGTGTTTCAATAACAATACACTACTGTTAGTTAGTTCTTGGGCATACTCTAAATAGACCTATACCTACTAGTCATGGCCGAAGAACTAACGTTTGACATGGTTGGCTCGGCGCCCTATCGTTCTGGTAGCCGTGGGCCCATCTCGAAAATCTGGATGGTGAGCAACGCCTCGTAGTTCTTGTTCTCAGGCAGGCCTCGCAGAGCACTGCGAGGAGCAGCATTACCGCCTCCCATAGGTATCGATTTGAACCACCATTAACAACAGGTTGGTCGGCTTGCCGTTTGAGTACTCAGTGCTGGGGTGAAGTAGCCGGGGGACGCTTGTCACAGAACATATTAAAGATTAAGGGTTGGATGGATCAATTGCTATGTACAAATGGTTGTTGCGTGTAGCTAGTAGTTCGGTAAGAGAATTCTTGTTTGGCGCACGAGCGCCGGCCAAATTCTGGCTGGATGCTGACAAAGCTATGAGTCGGCCAAACCATTGGTTGGTTTATGCGTCGATTGGAATATCTACTCAACATAACATGTCTGATAGAATATCCACATCTAACACAATGGGAAGATGGCAGTAAAGATTGATGAGATTTTTTTTTTGATTCAGAGACGATCCTGCCTGACTAGCAAACGTGAATTGTATCTTCAAGGAACGGAATCGCAGGCCAGTAGGTTTTCGATTTGAGAGGAGGCGCACGCATCTGTTTGGGGTTGGCAACACAAAAGGCAATATAAATAAATGCGCCCTCAAAAACGAGCAGCTCAAACGATAAAAGAATTCCCACCCAACCTTCTCACACCTAACCATCCTGCCCGCTGGAGAGTTACTGGCACAATGACAAAACACACAACTCCGATTACCTTCGGTCCCGCAATGCCGATGCCCCTGGTTTTTGATATACAAGAGCGTATCAAACAGCTCCGAAAGCTACCTCGACCCCAGCAACCCGCTGTACCACAGCCTGAGCCACAGCATATCAGCGTCAAAGCTGCGATTACGCTCTACGAGGATGGCAGAATTAGGCGGGTTACAGCAGGTGTATATATATCATGGATGGAAAGGTTGTCCCCTTCGGGAGGTGGCGCTTAACAGAACAACTTGGGCCTGGTCAGAGGTAGTTTTTTTTAACGCTCCCTTTCCGAATTCTAGTCTAACGAATAGACAAGGGGATGCATCACCAGTATGCTACCCGTTACCCATAGAGCGCGCAGCGAAGAAGGAATAGTGGTCAGCGTGTGTATATAGTATGAATGGTATATAACTTGCTTGATTCTCATTTAATTACATGGGTTTCCGGCCGGCTTGGGGGTGCTTGCGACGGCTCATGGCAGGCCTCCGGTCCACTGCCTGCTGAATCCGCGAGCGACGCCAGCTGAGGCTACTGCGTAATGCCCCATGGCATTGCTACCAATGCCACAATCCTCATGGCGCTTGGCACCGCCTCACTATTCAACAATTTATATGGCCGAGGACTGACTGCGACTATGCAAACTAGATATGTATGAGGACGAGTGTCATGGGTCGATGCGGAACTACCAGAGACTTTCCCGTATCAACAAATATGAGTCGCCTAAATTGTGTGGCGATAGACTCAATCAAGGGCACGTTCAATAATATGCCAGGAGAAATAGTATGAAGGGGGGATTAGGGATATGCTGGTGGGTGGGGAGGAGGTGAGTGATTGCCTAAGAGTCCGATATAGGACTGAGCAGCTGTACCACTGTCTTGTGGCCGTTCATCGCCGCCAGTGACAGTGGAGTCTGGCCGTCCTTGTCCTTAACATCCGCGTCGATGCCACCGTGGTCTAGCAGCAGCCGCACCACCACCTCGTGCCCTCTCATCGCTGCCAATGACAACGGAGTCTGGCCGTCCTTGTCCTTAACATCCGCATCGATGCCACCGTGATCTAGCAGTAGCCGCACCACCACCTCGTGCCCTCTCATCGCTGCCAATGACAACGGAGTCTGGCCGTCCTTGTCCTTAACATCCGCGTCGATGCCATCGTGGTCTAGCAGCAGCCGCACTACCGCATCATGCCCCCCCATCGCTGCAAATGATAACGGAGTCAGGCCGCCTCCAAACTTAGCATTCACGTCGATGCCATCGTGGTCTAGCAGAAGCTGCACCACCGCCTCGCGCCCCTCCGCCGCTGCCCATGACAACGGAGTGAGGTCATCCCGGTCCTTAGCATCCGCGTCGATGCCATCGCAGTCTAGCAGTTGCTGCACCACCGCATCGTGCCCCTTCACCGCTGCTAGTGACAACGGAGTCTGGCCGTATTTATTCTTAGCATTCACGTCGATGCCATCGTGGTCTAGCAGCAGCCGCACTACTGCCTCGCGTCCCTCCATCGCTGCATATGACAGTGGGGTCCGGCCGAAGTCGTCCTTGGCGTTTGCATCGACGGCTCCACACTTGAGGAGTAGTCGTACTAGTACGTCCAAGCCAGGTGTAGCTACAGCATGCAAAGCATTTTGCCCTCTAGGAAAGCTCTTACTATACCCATCGAAACGATAGTTTGGGATATTTTTGACTTGCGTTGAACGCACCAAATTCAGGTCGTGGCAAAGGAACGCGAGAGCCAGTTTCTCATACGCTTCGCCGACGGAGTTTCGTCCGTGATCGCCCCAATAATGAGCGGCATAGATGAGGAAAGGATACTGCTGCAGACGAGCTTCCAAATCCTTATCACTCGTGGAGTAGCCTTGCCCAATCTCATCAAATGAGAGGTACGTGAGGCACGTTTCTGCCACTGTTTGTTCACCTAGCGGGAAAAGCTCCTTCCGCTGATTGCGAAAGTATTCCTGCACAGAAAAATGTACAAGGCGGATGGTGGAGCTTTCCTCATCGATAATGACCAAACCCAAACAACATTCAACCATGCGCTTCGGCAAGGGACAATCTTCTTTATCCAGACTGGTACTTCCCAAACTGACGGCAAGGGCCTGGCGTAGTTCGCTTACCATGATTGGCCTTCTTACATGAGATATCCACATCAACGTTTTGATCCCAAGTTCTGCGCGGCTTTCCGGCTGTCGTCTAATCCTATCCAACGTCTTCTCGAAGGTCCCATAGAGATCCTTTGGCATCTCTTTGAGCGCCCGTCGGACTTTCGTCCGAGTCGTCTGGTCCAAGATTGTTTGGATCTGTAGAGCAGAGAGAAGGAACCTGTCGCCAACCATGAGATTATATCTATATTAGGGTTAGCAGTTGCTGAGACGGGTTGACAAACATTCCTTGGGCCCCATTAGCAATATTTCTTATGATCTCCTCTTTCAACTGCTCGTCAATAAGATCCGTGTCTCCGTCTTGGTCAATCTTTTGAGCCAAGTACTTTCTTATATCCGAGCCGTTTGCCTCAATGGTAATTTGAGGAGAAGCACCAAGACTTCGTTTGATATCGTCTGGATGTGGCCGACTAGTTACAAACACCTTTGCAGATGTTTTTGCTAGATCTACTAGGGTCTTTAGAAAAGGGGTTCTATGGTTCCCCACAGCGCACTCATCAAGGGCATCGATAATGACGTATGCTTGACGGAATTCTTGGCAGGTCAGTAAAAGGGTATTCTGTAGGTCTAGGAGTTGTGGGTCGTCTCTATTCTCTCCAAACCTCTTGTGAAGCTCTGCTACTGAGTCAGGCAGTGTTGGCTTGAGACTTGCTACCTGCTTCAGTAAGCTTGCTACCACATTGGCCGGTGACTGGTTGTCCCGGTCTCGATAGTCAAAATAAAAGAACGCTATTGCCACGTCCTGCTTAGCAAAAATGCTCTTTAGGTTGTCGATGACCAGAGATCTAGCTAGTGGTCAGCATTAATCGACCGCGGCTTGTGTAGAGGTACAGACGAGAGGACCGTCTTTCCAGCCCCCGGTATGCCATGACACCACAGGATACAGCTACTCGGCCGCGGACCATCGCGCCAAGTCCGAAATTCTTTCCTATCCAACAACCACTGTCCAGTACCTTCGAGCCGCCGTGCACGTACGTCCTTATGCTTTCTCTGGGGCTCGAAAGCCGACAACCAGCGTAAAACATCTTCACGTTTCCCAATCGCGCTCTGATCTGTGGGTATGACGCCCAAGTTATGGGTGCGCTAGTTATACCTTAAGTTTGGGGCGACATTTACCTTCTAATGTCTGTTCAACCCTTTGAATCGCACACGAGATCTCGCTGAGCTCTGACGAAGAGCCTGAGAGTGTAGATACGATTTGGAGAATCTGTGAAAGCGTAGACTCCTGGGAGGCACCCTGGATCTTGATAGACGGAAAGAAATTTGATAGCTCGTCGATCCGTCGGATTGTCTCCAGTTGATACTTCAGGGTATCTGAAACTTCGCCTGATGTCTTCGAAAGCAGCGCACTTTACTAGATTGTTAGAAACTAGTCTAGTGACCAGTGGCGGGAAATCCTGCCACACCTACCAACCGTCGACCGTCAATGCAAACCCAAAGGTCTGAATATATGCTTGCAAATCTTGCACAGCCATTCGAGTCCATTTCTCGTCTAATGGCCACTTCAGTTGGTTGATCGCCCGACCGATTCGTCTATCAGCCGCGCCTAATTTGTCGCACAGGAGCTGAAGTTTCGCCTTGCAAGCGCCAGTGGCCGAAAAAAGTACCGAAGTATATTCAAATGAGCTCCCGTTGGCATTCTCTTCGCGGAGAAAGGTACTGAGACGGCACAGGGTAGAGTTGAGGACAGTAAGCGTTGTTGAAAGCTCAACGGCGGAATTCGTAGCGCTCTTGACTCCAGCAATGTATTTGCCGATGATTTGCGACAACTGAACCGTCAGACTCACCAGGCCAGCAACGCCAACGGTTAGTGATAATGGATCCATTCCAAAGGGAAGAGCTTAACCAGACGTCAAACGTATTGGCGGCTTGTGCGATCAGAGAGTTTGGTCTAGCGAAGGGTAAACCCATTCATTCCCCGCCCTGATGAACCGGTCACCCAATCGTACTCAATCGGAAGAGTAGATATTTAGAATACGGCGTGATCCAAACATGATCAACTACAAGATTTCCTATCTATGAAACACGCTACTACTACTCTGGCCAGTACCATACATACATACATACATACCATCACCAGAGTCACGTGAAGGATTTAGCTAAGATTTCAACTGTAAACGAGAGCCTTATTTAAAGCAAAAGAAGCGTTTTTAGCAATATTTTTTTATTTTAAACATGAGGTTCTGCTGTATATAATATTAGAAAATACTAATGCCAAAGCAGCCCTGTTGCTTGACTACTAGAAGGGGCCACGGCTCAGCGAGCCACACGGCTGAGCGAGCCACGCGTCCAATTTTTTTTCGTGTCAAATTTTTTCGTATCAATCCCCCAGGTACTTTCTTTCTCAAACTTGTACATAATGGATCAAGCTACAATTACTCTCAATCGCATGCAAGCAAAAGAATTTTC